>SKCR01040696.1:0-86263 GCA_019454045.1 Zanthoxylum bungeanum
CTCTTGAATAATCTGGGATTATAATAGAAGAGAGAGAAGAATTAATCTAGGATTAATTACGGAGATATCTTATCCAGGATAAAATATCGTCTAGAGAGAGATAACGATTAATTTGGAATTTAATCGTAAATTAATATATTCGATATATTTAACGAAATTTGATTTCGACGCGGAATTAAAATTAGATTTTAATTCGGGCAAACGAGTTAATTTAGAATTAATTCGTTAGCGACGTAATAATAATTTCGCTAGCCGCAATTATTTGATTGAATTAACGTCGCGACGTAAGCTCGGTATTCGGAAATATCGAACCCGAACGCGTGAGTGCACGTGGGCACACTTTCATTTGGAAACGTGTGGGGCCACACATGGACAATGTCATTCTAATGCATTGCATGTAGATTGTGTACAATGCACTCAATGTTATTGCATGGAAATTGAGTGTTTGACACTCTAAGCCATTGCATGTTTTGTGTCATAATTTTATTATTAATTTAATAAATATTATGGCATAAATATAAATTGATTTTTAGTAAATCATTTTAAAAAAAGAACAACACAATTCAATCTCTCTCAAACTCTCTCTTCCTCTCCCGGCAATGGTGGCCATTCTTCACTGGTTTTGAACCATGTTGGGCGTGACTTTAGGGGAGGCAAGCGTTGGGTTTTCATGTGTGAAAACCGCAAGTGCTAGCACACTACGAGTCTTGCGAAGGTGGTAGGGAGGTTCACCCATGAGGCGGGACTCATCCGACGGAGTTTGGAGCTTCGTTTTGAGACCTGAAATTCTGTTTTGCAGGGACAGTGGACTGTTGCAGTTTGGTGTGAAGGGCAGTGCGTTTTTGGCCTTCATTCGTCTCCAAATCGACTCAACGATCAATGTGAGTATTCCGCTACCTCCGTTGATGTATTCACGCATTATTTCATGTCTTGTTTGATCTTGGGACCTTAGAATAAACCAACAGAAACGAGACGAAAGTCGCTGTTTTAACCGTAGACAACTAAGTTTAGGAACTACCCTCGGGAGTGTACCTAAATTTGGAAACTGTTATAATGTAACTAGTTTGACTAGATACATTATCTCTATATCAGTATTTATCCGTTACGGATATACCTTTATATTCTAGAACATAAAGTGTTTTATTATATAAATATGATATTGAGATAAACACATTAGATGTGAATGACAGAATTTATATTTTGAATATAAATAAAATCTCGAACATAAAACACGAAAAACAAAACAGCTCAAACTGATTTGATCAGAAGAAACTAATTAGTGGCATTGTTGTCTGGGACACAATCAAACAAGACACGTATATCCACACTTTTGAAGAGTGGGTACTAGGACGAGTTTGATTCTATTCAAATAAAGTCTACGAATATAGTTTATTAGGCAAAGTGACTATAACACCTTTACTCGGTAAAAGTGTAAATGCCACCGATCTGTTAGCCCTAGTTCATAGTGAAACAAGTGGGCCCATATCTAGCTAGGCTAGAGGTGGATATGAATATTTCGTGACCTTTACGGATGTGGCATTGCGTTATGGTTATGTGTTTCTTTTAGAACACAAATCAAAAACTTTTAAGTTTCGACACGAAATAGACAAACAGATCGGCTAAAGTATTAAACCGTCATGGTAAGACTGTAATGGAATACTTAAGCAATAAGTTTCTAATATACTTGAAAGAGTTAGTATTCTTTCAATGGGACTCCTCCAGGAACATGTCATTTTGACGGTGTGTAAGCCATGATTAGGGAGTCGATACATTGTATAACTTCCTCATACGTAGTCAGTTTATATACCTCAATAAGATAAAATCATTATGAGGTGAGATCAGAAACTCATACCCCAGGTTGTTTTCTGACTCTCTCCGACTACGACGGTTCTTCTTGTGTATTCGAAGATTAATGTTATAGTTACATCCTTGATGAACTATTTATGTTCCATTAAGGATTAGTGCCTTGAATAGTGTTACTCCAATTTTCATCGAGCTTTACTATCCTCCCACTTACCAACGCATGATCGGTATTCCTCTTAGGAAAACTGCATGGGAGGCAACATCTAATTATATCCCGATGAGTTGTATAAGTATAATACTTATGGTATCTCTAGGATAACATACAATTTGGCACTTACCAATTTGGGTTGGTTTTAGTTTGGTATCATCCAAAGTATGCCAAGCATACCCAAATCATCAGGATTGAGAAACCTGGTTTCTTTCCTCTTCATAACTAATATGAAATCTGTCAAACGGATTGTTATGGAACCTTATTCTAAATAAGTTCTGCACTGTTAATGCTTATCCGTTGAAGTAAATGGTAGCTCAGAACGACTCATGATTAACCTTATTATGTCCAACAAAATTCGGTTACTCAGTTCGGAACACACCGTCAATGACGTGTTCCTGGAGGAGTCCTCTTTGAAAGAAACTTTACTCTTTCAAGTATATAAGAAACTTATTGCTTAAGTATTTTCCATTACGGTCTTACCGTGATAGTATAATACTTTAGCCGATCTGTTTGTCTATTTCGTGTCGAACTGTAAAAGTTTCCGATTGGTGTTCTTCAAAAGAAACACAAAACCATTACGCGATGCCCACATCTGTAAAGGTCACGAAATATTCATATCCACATCTAGCCTAGCTAGACATGGGCCCCACTGCTTCACTATGAACTAGGGCTAACAGATCTTTTTTTTTTCCCCCATGTGGAATTATCTTTTACCGAAATAGTGTTTAGGGACATTGCCCAATAAACTATATTCGTAGACTTTATTGATTAGATCAAATAGTCCGAGTACCAGGATCCACTTTCGAAATTGTGGATATACAATTCTTGTTTTAATGTGTCCCAGACAACAATGCCACAATTAGTTTCACTAGATCAATAAGTTTGAGCTAATTGTTTGTCATGTTATATGTTTGAGATTTATATTTCAAATATAAATTATGTTATTCATATCTAATGTTGTTTTATCTCAATATCATTTTTTAATTTAAAACACTTTAGGTGTTCTAGAATATTTAAAGGTTCACCCGCAGTGGTTAACATTGTTAAAGAGATAATGTTCTAGTCAACATAGTTACATTATAACGGTTCCCTAATGTAATTTCACACCTGAGGTAGTTCCTAAACTTAGGTTTCTGCGGTTAAACAGACGACTTTCGTCTCGTTTCCGATTGCAGATAAATCTCGATTGAAGTCAGTATCCTGTTCAAACCAGATCTGAACATCAATAATATTTATGTTGTGGTTCTATAATATGTCCCAAACAAAGATTAAGCATGTGAAATACTATAAAGAATATATATAAACATGAAGTATGGCGGAATCATACTTACAATTCTTGTGATGAAGAAGATGATCAAATGGTAGAAGCTCCAAGTTGTGGAAGATTCGGCCAAGAGGAGGAAGAAGACTTGAAGCTCCAAGCTTTTGTATTCCAAGCTCTTGATGGTTTCCCTATCACCTCTTTTGATCCCTTGCTTGTGCTAGAAAAAATGGAGAAATAGAAGATCAAATCTTCCTTGCCCTTGTCAATGGAGTTCTCGGCAATTTGAGAGAGAAGAGAGATTTTTGTGTAAAGTCTTAATTGATTTTGTTTACCAAAAATCAATTTATATTTATGTTATAATTTATTAAATTAATAATAAATCTATGACATAAACCATGCAATGGCTTAGAGTGTCAAACACTCAAACTCCATGCAAAACCTTTGAGTGTAATGCACACTATCACCATGCAATGCCTTAGAGTGTATTGTACACTATTAACATGCAATGCCTTATTAATAAAATAATGCATATAATGACAAGTGTCATGTGGGCCCCACACGTTTCAAATGAAAGTGGGCCCACGTCCACTCGCGCTCGCGTTCGGGTTCGATATTTCCGAAATACCGAACTTGCGTCGCGACGTTAATTAAATCGAATTTAAATAAATAATCGCGCCTAGCGAAATTATTTACGTCGCTAACGAATTATTTCTAAATTAACTCGTATGCCCGAATTAAAATCTAATTTTAATTTCGCGTCGAAATCGAATTTCAATTATTATATCGAATATAATAATCTTACTGATTAATTCCAAATTAATCGTTCTCTCTCTCTAATAAGGCACTTTATCCAAGATAAAGTTTCTCCGTAATTAATCCAAGATTAATTAAATTCGAATCAAATATCATAGGTGAATCTTCGGGAAGCGACCCAAGAGACCTCCGGATATTTTGGCAGTAAATACGGTCGTCGGATAATCCGAACACGTACGTACCTCGTACTACGTCTTTACCGATTCACAAGACAAGGTTGGCTTCTAGCAAAGCGCCATGCCTACCCAATTCTCCAGAAATATTCTTATAGGAATATAAGATCTATATCAAGCGTAGTATACCGTAGTATTGCGTACATCGATCCAGTATCGGATGATCACATGCTAGGCCTAGGGCTGGAGATGTGTCTGCCCCGTACGAAACATATATCGGACATCAAGCAACTAGTCTCTTTAAATCGGACAATCCTGACCTGGTCATATTGTCCCGACGGTTGCAACCTTTTATAGAGTACTAGTTCTGTGCCCTGCGTGATCATCACCTCCATATGTCTGAAGCGATACTTCCATCTTGACATCACATCCAGTACACTACGCTTCTCGATAAACCCAGAAGAGGTGTACACAGAACCGGTTAAGGTCCCCAACCACCAAAACAAAGTTTACCGATTGTCGCAAGTACTAGCGATGTAAGTCTCAGGTTAAGACCATATACACCTACCCTGATGCGGCCTCCCATAGACACATAGACATACTACCAATGGGATTCCGCGGGGTCTATCCAGAGCGAAGCTGTTTTCCGTACCATCGGTAAAACACAACCTCCTATCGCACTTGCATAAGTATCCAATACTTAAATATATGAGAACTATGCCGTTGTGCCCTCACAACGTGCACAAGCGCAATACTAGCCTATTCCGCATTATCGATGTCCAGTCTCGATAATACTACGGCTAGGGATATTTAATGATTAAACCTTTATGGATTGATACTGTCTCATATCATCTCAATCCAGTACTAATCATATGGACTTTCGCCATTTATATATCAAAGTAAATAAAATTACAAAACGGCAAAAGGCAATTTCATTATCACATAGTTAATTTTGTACAATAATACAATATCATTTACAAACAGTGACGCTATGGGACATAATGTCTAACAATCTCCCACTTGGCCTATAGCCAGTCACTCAAGCATCTAATACCCGAACTATGTATGTGTCGTTCAAAAACTTGCTGAATGACAGCCTTCGTCAGCGGGTCTGCAATGTTATCATCTGATGTGACCTTCTCGACTTTTACATCGCCACGATGTATAATCTCCCGAATCAGATGGTAACGTCGAAGAACATGCTTGGACCGTTGATGAGACCTTGGTTCCTTAGCCTGCGCTATAGCCCCGTTATTGTCACAATACAATGGAACGGGCTCTGCTGCTAACGGAACTACTCCTAATCCGATTAGGAACTTTCGGATCCAAACTGCCTCCTTTGCTGCTTCAGATGCAGCGATGTACTCCGCTTCTGTTGTTGAATCGGCAACAGTATCTTGCTTGGAAGATTTCCAGCTCACTGCTCCGTTATTCAAACAAAAAATGTACCCGGATTGTGACCTGTAGTCATCCTTGTCGGTTTGGAAACTTGCATCGGTATACCCAGATACCGCAAGTTCTCCACCTCCATAAATTAAGAAAGCATCCTTAGTTCGTTTAAGATATTTAAGGATATTCTTAACTGCTATCCAGTGACCTTCACCTGGATCGGCCTGATAGCGACTACACATGCTCAAAGCATATGAGACATCAGGTCGTGTACATATCATGGCATACATGATCGATCCGACTGCCGAGGCGAACGGTATCCGACTCATGTTGTCTCTCTCTTCCTGAGTCTTAGGACACATGTCCTTAGACAGAGAGGTACCACGTATCATTGGAACCAATCCCCTCTTGGATTGTTCCATGTTGAATCGCTTCAACACTTTATCAATGTATGTACTCTGGGAGAGTCCAAGCAGCTTTCTAGATCTATCCCGGTAGATCTTTATTCCAAGAATAAAGGCTGCTTCTCCCAGATCTTTCATGGAGAATTTTAATGAAAGCCAAGCTTTCACCGACGTTAGCATGGGAATGTCATTGCCTATCAGCAATACGTCGTCGACATAAAGGACGATAAAAGTAAGTGCTCTCCCACTAACCTTCTTGTATACACAAGGGTCATCTGCGTTTTGCACGAAATCATATTCTTTTATGATCTCATCAAAACGTTGATTCCATGACCGTGATGCTTGCTTCAATCCATAAATGGATCGATTTAACTTACAAACCTTGTTTGCAAGTCTTGGCACGATAAAACCGTCAGGCTGTTGCATATAAACATCCTCCAAAAGGTTTCCGTTAAGGAAAGCGGTTTTAACGTCCATCTGCCATATCTCGAAGTCGAAATATGCAGCTATTGCAAGCATTATCCGAATGGATTTAATCATGGCAACGGGTGAGAAGGTCTCGTCATAATCAATACCGTATTGTTGACGATACCCCTTCGCTACAAGCCTAGCTTTGTACGTTTGTACGTTGCCATCCATGTCGGTCTTCTTCTTGAAGATCCATCTGCATCCAATAGGCTTTACGCCTTTGGTGCATCAACCAGTGTCCAAACTTGGTTGGCGTACATGGAATCCATCTCGGACTTCATGGCTTCTTGCCATAAAGCGGAATCGATATTTCGTATCGCTTCCTCATACGTAGCCGGCTCATTATCCTCAATCAGATTAATATCTACATGAGGTGAGATCAGGAACCCATACCTCTCAGGTACTGTTGACTCTCTCCGACCTACGCGGTCCTTGTGTATGTGTGAAGTTTGTGGTACAGACTCATCCCGGACGGTCTGTTCTTGTTCCGTCGTTGATTCATTGCCAGGAACAGTATCACTACGATCTTCATCGAGTTCTACTTTCCTCCCACTTACCACTGCATTTAGAAATCCTTCTCAAGGAAAAATGCTTGTAGAGCAACAAATACTTTGTTCTCTTGTGGGTGATAGAAGTAATATCCTTTGGTTTCCCTAGGATATCCTAAAAAAGGCATTTATCAGATTTGGGTTCAAGTTTGGTACCTTCCAAACGTTTAACATATGCCCAGCATCCCCAAATCTTCAGGAAAGAGAAACCTGGTTTCCTTCCTGTCCATATCTCATATGGAGTCTGTTCAACAGACTTCGACGGTACCTTATTCAAAATAAGTATAGCACTGTTTAATGCGTATCCCCAGAAGGATATTGGTAGCTCAGTGCGACTCATCATTGACCTTACCATGTCCAACAAGGTGCGGTTTCTCCGTTCGGACACACCGTTTAATTGCGGTGTTCCAGGAGGAGTCCACTGTGAAAGAATACCATATTCTTTCAAGTAATCTTGAAACTCATAACTTAAGTATTCGCCACCACGGTCTGACCGTAATGTCTTAATACTCTTCCCTGTTGTTTCTCCACTTCGTGTCGAAACTCTTTGAATTTCTCAAAAGTTTCCGACTTGTGTCTCATAAGATACACATAACCGTAACGAGATGCATCATCTGTAAAGGTTACGAAGTAGTGAAATCCACCTCTAGCCTGGCTAGACATGGGCCCGCATACGTCAGTATGTACGAGAGCCAACAGTTCTGTGGCACGTTCACCTTTACCGCTAAAAGGTGATTTAGGCATTTTGCCTAAAAGACAAGATTCGCAGACGTCATATGAATTGAGATCAAATTCGTCCAAGTACCCACTCTTCGAAAGTGTGTGGATATGCGAGTCTTGTTAATGTGTCCTAGACGACAATGCCACATATAAGCTTCATCTTTTAGATTACTCCTTTTGAGCCTTTTGTTTGTCATTTTAGGAGATTCATTTATATTCAAAATATAAAGACCGTTATTTGCAACAGCTGTGCAAATTTCTGCATCATTTTTATATAAATAACACCCAGTGTTTCTAAATACAAAAGTGTAACCCTGCTGGGTTAACAAGGATACAGATATAATATTCCTAGTTAAACTAGGTACAAAATAACAGTTTAAAAGTTTAAGTACATGCCCTGAGGGCAGTTCTAAAACAAAAGTCCCTACGGCCAAAACAGCAACTGGTGTTCCGTTTCCGACCCGTAGATCCATCTCCCCTGACGCCAGCATCCTGCTATCATGCAGATCCTGCACATCAGTACAAATATGAGCACCACACCAGAATCAAAAATCCAATTTTTAAAACTAGAAGTATTCATATTTATCTCAATAACAAACATACCAGAGGCGGTAGCCTTGCCACCCTTGCTATCCTCCTCTGCACAATGCTCTTTGGCAGTCACGTTTCCAGTGACCCCTTTGCCGCGCAGTTAAGGCAGATGTCGCGAGATTTGTCCTTTGGCTTCCTAGAAGCCACTGTCAACTTGCCTTTGCCCTTCTTTTTGAACTTCCTCTTCCTCGCACCTCCAATTGCCATGGGCCTAGCCTTTGGCGCATGAGAGGTCGATGCATAATGCGCCTCGCGCTTGCTCCCTTTAGGAGTTCCCTTTCGGACTCCTTCAGCACGGACAACAATTCTCCGAGAGTGTCGTCAGTATCCATCAACTTATAGTTGACGATGATTTGTTTCCAAGTATCGGGCAGCGATTGTAATATCATATCAATCGTCAGCTCTGCCTCCAAGACAATGCCCATATTGGCTAACTCATCTATGTCAGCGATCATTTGAGTCCCGTGGGCCTCAACTGATGCGCCATCTGTCATCCGGGAGCGGAAGAGTTTCCTTACTAGCTCGTACCTCTTCATCCGCTTGTTAGTGCGGTGAAGATCACGCAATCTTGCCATCATGTTATAGGGATCCAAGTCCCTTTGGCGTCTGAAATGCTGGGTCATTGCAGCTAGCATAACTGACTGAGCTTGGTCACAATCGTCACTATGAGTCTTCCATAACTCTAGCTCCAGTGGCTCAGTGGGTTTAGGCGGAGAGGCCTCTGAATAGTATACAGTACCCTCTCAGCCCCAAGCACTATCTTGAGGTTCATTTCCCAGTCGGCAAAGTTTGTCCCTTTGAAGACATTATCGCCCATGATTATGTCGCGGATATTACCTTTGCCAGTCATCTTGACAACTATAGTCCAACTATAAAGTCAACGATGTTATGGGTACAGTCAAACTGTTACAAGTAAAATAACAATATATTAGTCCAACTAATCATTTAAAATATTGACGAAATAATTTTGAAAGACGAGTAAGGCTAATTATCTGAACGAGATTGCAAATTCAATAATAGCCTCCCACTATTTTCTTCAAGTTTCTAACCCTCTGTAGACAACTCGGGAAATCTAATTTCCTAGTGGGCTAGGATCCCGTTAAATAACACACAACCTTGACTTTGGCCAACAAGTTGTATGATATTTAACTAGGTAGATCTTGAAGATCAATTGGATCCCATCCAATTCCTAGATCCGGTAGGTGGACATCCAAGTCCGAACATATATATCTAATACATATGTCAATCTATCCAATACATTTTCCTAACCATTCCTCTGAATCAACTAAGCCTTGGCTTTGGCCACACAACAAACCTAATGATTCCAGTTAAGCGGGACCCATTGACAAGGAAAAGTTTCGTAATCAATGTCGAGGACAAGAAGTGATCTTGACTTTGGCCAAAAAATCACAACTTGGACAGGACACCGATGTGGAACAAAACTCATGATTCAAACACATCCTCAATTGACAAAGGTCTTGACTTTGGCCAACAAACCAATGCCAATTTCGGATCTTGAGAAAGAATCATTCAACGGAAGGAAAATGCTTAATATGTTTTGAGGGATTTTTCGCGTAATTGGCAACCAATTATTTATCTTTGTTAGGTCTCATCATCATACACCCTTAAGCATGCTTCTAAAACATCATAAAGCGCGTAAAGTAAATTAATAGTGATATGCGGATGGATATATAAACAACTTGTTCCTAGAACAAATCACTCCCTTTCCTCTCCCCGCTAGCACTATTCTACTTCTACCCAATTACATAATACAATAAGAGAAACCTCATTTACATTGAGGGGAATTAGGTGAGAAGAGAATACAAAGAGATAAAGAGATAAGGCTGGACACGCAGGTCCAATTTATAACATCCAAATTTACAATAACTTCTAAAATTACCCTTTCCCTTCTAATATCCATCCGATATACACTATTCATTCATCACATACATATATATTCAAACAAGACATGCTTCTACAACCAATCTAATCCAATTAATTAGTCTTAGTTAAAGTGATCATCCAATGTTCAAACAACGGTTTGATTTTGTGCGAGTCCAACTCGATTGAGAATAAGTACATAAGGTACGAATTCGCGAATTATATCGAACTACTTATTAAATCTAATTTAATTCGTATTCAATACTAATTCAATTATTTAATTCCAAATTAAATGTTTACACTTTAATGTGCTTTAAAGACTTAGATTCTAAATCTAATCTTATTGGGCCTCAAAGCCCAACTAACATCCAATGTTGAATTTAATTCAAGTCAAATGGACTTAGAATTGATTTATTAAGGCTTGGGCTTTGGTCAATGTGGGTCAAACCTAATTACCAAGCCCAAATAAGGAATCACCCTTAAGTGCCATAAAACCATTTTAAGCCCATAAGGCCCAATTAAATTATTAAAGCCCATTAATTAAATTTTAATATTCCAAACATTAAAGTCCAATTAATTAAGTGTAATACCAAGATTAATGTATTAAACAAATATTTCAAAAATACCCATTTAATTTATTAATCATCAATTTTTCAAAATAAATGTCCAACATTAATTTTAACAAAAATCAACTCCTTTACATGTCCTATGTATTCGGCCAAGGTGAGTTTTTTGTGTCGATTTGTTTTTCAATCCGATTGAATTATTAATCTACGTCCCGTACACGTTCTAAGTCATCCAATGATCTTAAACACAAAAAATTTCAATCCACTCCAAGTAGCAACACATTCGGCCAAGGCATGAATTTGGGGAAAAATTCATCCAATGCATTTTCATAAAATTGATTCCATGTATCATCATTCTATATACATGTAAGCATTCTTATTATCAAATTTCACAAGAACATGCTTCAATCAATTTCACCATATCATTCGGCCAAGGTCAAAATTTTGGGGAAAAATCATCCAATGCATTTTCATAAAATTGATTCCATGTATCATCATTTATATACATGCAAGCATACTTATTCATCAAATTTCACAAGAACATGCTTTAACCATTTTATCACACCATTCGGCCAAGGTTAAAATTTTGGGGAAAAATCATCCAATGCATTTTTCATAAAATTGATTTCATATAACATCATTCTATATACATGCAAGCATACTTATTCATCAAATTTCACAAGAACATGCTTCAACCAATTTTATCAAATTTTAACCTAAAGTATTTCATGCTTAAACCTAGCTCAATGATACCATTGTTGGTTTCTATAATATGTCCCAAACAAAGATTAAGCATGTGAAATACTATAAAGAATATATATATAAACATGAAGTATGGCGGAATCATACTTACAATATCTTGTGATGAAGAAGATGATCAAATGGTAGAAGCTCCAAGTTGTGGAAGATTCGGCCAAGAGGAAGAGAAGACTTGAAGCTCCAAGCTTTTGTATTCCAAGCTCTTTGATGGTTTCCCTATCACCTCTTTTGATCCCTTGCTTGTGCTAGCAAAAATGGAGAAATAGAAGATCAAATCTTCCTTGCCCTTGTCAATGGAGTTCTCCTTTCTCGGAGAGAGAAGAGAGATTTGTGTAAAGTCTTAATTGATTTTGTTTACCAAAAATCAATTTATATTTATGTTATAATTTATTAAATTAATAATAAATCTATGACATAAACCATGCAATGGCTTAGAGTGTCAAACACTCAAACTCCATGCAAAACCTTTGAGTGTAATGCACACTATCACCATGCAATGCCTTAGAGTGTATTGTACACTTAACATGCAATGCCTTATAATAAAATAATGCCATAATGACAAGTGTCATGTGGCCCCACACGTTTCCAAATGAAAGTGGGCCCACGTCCACTCACGCGTTCGGGTTCGATATTTCCGAAATACCGAACTTACGTCGCGACGTTAATTCAATCGAATTTAAATAAATAACCGCGCCTAGCGAAATTATTATTTACGTCGCTAACGAATTATTCTAAATTAATTCGTATGCCCGAATTAAAATCTAATTTTAATTTCGCGTCGAAATCGAATTTCAATTATTATATCGAATATAATAATCTTACTGATTAATTCCAAATTAATCGTTCTCTCTCTATAAATAAGGCACTTTATCCAAGATAAAGTTTCTCCGTAATTAATCCAAGATTAATTAATTCGAATCAAATATCATAGGTGAATCTTCGGGAAGCGACCAAGAGACTCTGGATATTTGGCAGTAAATACGGTCGTCGGATAATCCGAACACGTACGTACCTCGTACTACGTCTTTACCGATTCACAAGACAAGGTTGGCTTCTAGCAAAGCGCCATGCCTACCCAATTCTCCAGAAATATTCTTATAGGAATATAAGATCTATATCAAGCGTAGTATGCCGTAGTATTGCGTACATCGATCCAGTATCAGATGATCACATGCTAGGCCTAGGGCTGGAGATGTGTCTGCCCCGTACGAAACATATATCGGACATCAAGCAACTAGTCTCTTTAAATCGGACAATCCTGACCTGGTCATATTGTCCCGACGGTTGCAACCTTTTATAGAGTACTAGTTCTGTGCCCTGCGTGATCATCACCTCCATATGTCTGAAGCGATACTTCCATCTTGACATCACATCCAGTACACTACGCTTCTCGATAAACCCAGAAGAGGTGTACACAGAACCGGTTAAGGTCCCCAACCACCAAAACAAAGTTTACCGATTGTCGCAAGTACTAGCGATGTAAGTCTCAGGTTAAGATCCATATACACCTACCCTGATGCGGCCTCCCATAGACACATAGACATACTACCAATGGGATTCCGCGGGGTCTATCCAGAGCGAAGCTGTTTTCCGTACCATCGGTAAAACACAACCTCCTATCGCACTTGCATAAGTATCCAATACTTAAATATATGAGAACTATGCCGTTGTGCCCTCACAACGTGCACAAGCGCGCAATACTAGCCTATTCCGCATTATCGATGTCCATCTCGATAATACTACGGCTAGGGATATTTAATGATTAAACCTTTATGGATTGATACTGTCTCATATCATCTCAATCCAGTACTAATCATATGGACTTTCGCCATTTATATATCAAAGTAAATAAAATTACAAAACGGCAAAAGGCAATTTCATTATCACATAGTTAATTTTGTACAATAATACAATATCATTTACAAACAGTGACGCTATGGGACATAATGTCTAACATATGTACCACACTAAGTATTTAAAATCTAATTTTATATAGTAGTTGAACCATAAGTTGACAAACATATTTGAAGTCAGAGCCTTGCTCGTTCTTCAATTCCTTCATGTCTGTTTTGTCCAAACGGCAGTCACGCTTCCGCGATCCCGTTCGCCACAATAAGGCAGACATTTTGGGATATGTCATTTATCTTCCT
Source organism: Zanthoxylum bungeanum (assembly GCA_019454045.1). Classification (NCBI taxonomy): domain Eukaryota; kingdom Viridiplantae; phylum Streptophyta; class Magnoliopsida; order Sapindales; family Rutaceae; genus Zanthoxylum; species Zanthoxylum bungeanum. Next base: position 13,681 of record SKCR01040696.1, read on the forward strand.
AGAAGATTATAATGATTTTGCCTTTGCCAATTTTAATACTCCAGAAGCCTTTGGCCAAGCCTTGGCCTTCTAGAATATCGAAGTAAGGTGCGCCTTGCGCTACTTGCCCAATTGTAAATTTTGAATTTGTCTCATTGAGAATAGTCATTAACTCTCCAAGAGTTATATTGCAATTTAGTACTTCTAAAATATAGGATAGATTCTTTGAAGATCCTTCAATTTCAGTATCATACTTAAGGATCTAATCCTTAGTTCTGATCCAGAAATTAAGCAGTCTACTGCGACAAGCTTAATGGATAAACACTTAAGTTATCATCACATAATCTTCCAAAGATTATGCTCTACTATTTGCTTAACTCCGGGCTTTAGGCCTAATATGTTATTTTATCATATAAGTAACTTATTATTTTCCAGGACCATCCTGAAATTTATTCCCAATTTCAAAATAAACCATTTAATACATTTTCCTTAGGATTATGTATTAAACATCAATCTTTCAATTTATCTTGATTTTAATAGTCCAACTATTTATTCAACGATTAAGGTACTATTTATTATAATGATTATAATAGTCCAAGTATTTAATCAATTATAATTTAATAGATTAATATCAATTATATTGATTACTATAATCCAATTATAAAATCAACTATAAATGAATAGTTTGAATATAGTCCAACTATTTATTTAAAACAACTATTTAAATATTAGTCCAACTAACATTTAATCTATTTGACGAATTATATTTGTTTGAGCATGTATGACAAGTAATTAAACGAGTATTGCAAATTCAATTCTTGCCTCCCACTATTTTTCGGTGAGCCTCTAACCCTCTGTCGAGTACTCGGGAAACCGTGTTTCCTAGTGGGCTAGGATCCCGTTAAATATCACACAATCTTGACTTTGGCCAACAAATTGTGTGATAATTAACTAGGTAGATCTCTAAGATCGATTGGATCCAATCCAATTCCTAGATCTGGTAGGGGGACTCCAAATCCGAAACATATATCTTATATATACCAATACATCCAATGTATTACCTAACCTTTTTTCTCTGAATCAACTAAGCCTTGGCTTTGGCACAACAAACATAGTGATCCCAGTTAAGCGCGACCCATTGACCATGGAAAGCTTCGTAATCAATGTCGATGGAAAAGAAGTGGTCTTGACTTTGGCAAACAAACCACAACTTGGACAAGACACTGATATGGAACAAAGCCTTCGTGATTCAAACACATCCTCGATGGACAAAGGCCTTGAATTTGGCCAACAAGCCAATGCCAGTCTCAGATCTTGAGTGAGAATCACTCAATGGAAGGAAAGACGCTTAATATTTTGCGAGGGTTTTTCGAGTTCAAATTGGCAACCAATTTATTATCTTTGTTAAGGTCTCATCATCATACACCCTTAAACATGCATTCTAAGCACATAATAAAGCGCATATGAATAAATAATAATGATATGCGGATGGATACTTTACACATTGATCCTAGATCAAATCTCTCCCTTTCTCTCTCCCGCTAGCACAAGTATTCACTTCTACCCGTTACACTACACTTCTAAAGAAACCTCATTTACATTGAGGGGAATAGGTGAGAAGAGAATACAAAGAAATGAGAGTTAATAAGGCTGGACACATAGGTCCAATTAATAAATCAAATTTATTACAACAATTTCTAAAATTTTCCCACCCATCTAATATCCATCTGATATACACTATTCATGCATCGCAACCATGTATTCACACAAGCATGTTATCAATTAACCTAATCAAATTAATTAATCTGATAATTAGTGATCATCCAATGTTCAAACAACGATTTGATTTTGCTCGAGTCAAACTCGTTTTGTGAATAAGTACTTAAAGTACGAATTCTCGAATTAAATTAAAATACATAATTAAATCCAATTCAATATGCATTTAATTCTAATTCGCTATTTAATTCCAAATTAAACATTACACTTTATTAACGAACCTTTACGACTTAAATTCCAAATTTAATCGCAACGGGTCTCAAAGCTCGATTAACGTCCAACGCCAATTTAATTAAAGTCCAATGGGCTTTTAATTAATTTCTTAAGGCGTGGACTTTTGGTCAACTCGGGTCAAACCGAATAACCAAAATCCAATCAGGGAGTTACCCCATAAGCCTAGAAAACAATCTTGGCACATTAGGCCCAATTAAACTTTAAAGGTCCATTAAATCGCATTTGAGCTTTATGGAGGTGGTTTTGGGCCCAATTGGATCCAACCAATTTTGCCTAAACCCAACTTTGTACAACAAAGCCCAATAAGCCCATTTACAACATTAAAGCCCAAATCCAATTTTAAGGCCCAAATAATTATATTCCAAAATCCAATTTTCCCAATTTAATTACCAAAGTGTATAACATGATTAATTACCCAAATTAACATTTCTAAAATATTAATTAACATAACTAATCATGCTCATTTTCATCATCACATGTCCAACACATTTTGATTAAAATCAAACCCAAACATGCTTCACAAAGTCTCGGCAATCAAAGGGAATTTTATATCAATTCTGAATTCCATACAATCAAATCCAAATTAACATTAAATCCACATTTACAATAGATTCAATTCATCCAATGATTAAAAATCAAAAAATCACCAAGACTATAGGGCTCCAAACCTCTCGGCCAACAGCAAATTAGGGGGGAAATATTGATCCAATCCAATTTCATGAAATGGATCCAATCAAACTTCAATTCAACATGTTTTAAGCATACTCATTCATCCAATTTCACAAAATCATGCTTAAATACAAATTACCCAAATTTTAAGCCCTAAACATTTCATGCTCAAACCTTGCTCTAGATACCATTGTTGGTTTCTATTAAGGTCCCAAGATCAATAATAAGCATGAATCAAGTGCGAATACACATCGAAGAAGTTGCGGAATACTTACATCGATCGGTTGAGCGACGCGGAGGCAACAAAAATTTCAGATTCTGCCCTTGGACTGGTTCGGCAGTGAGCATATTTCTTCACTATCTTTGGCTCGGTTTTGGTCCTTCGTCAAGCTCCAAGCTTCGTCGAATGATTCCCGGCTCATGGGTGGACTTCCCTATCAACTTCGCATGTCTCGTAAGTGTTCTAGCCCTTGTGATTTTGCCACAAAATCCCACTCTAGTGCTTCCCACTGCTCAAAATTTTTACAGAAACCAGTGAGCATTTTCCACTTTGGGCGTGAGATGAGGGAGAAAGAGGAAGAGAGAAATGTGTTGAATTGTTGATATTTTGTGTATAAAATCCACTTATATATTTTCCAAAAATAATAAAATGATTTACCACACAATTGGCTTTACAAAAGTCAAACAATAAAGCCACACCAACCTCCATCAACTCACATCAAACCATCAATCATGAGTAGTGACTTGCGTCAATCACTCAAAGTGAAAGACATCCATCACTATTGACGAATGATGTGACGATAGTTGCGGCTAATGATTTGACACTTGATTTGACGTGCCGCACTCGAATTCGAAAATGCGAATGCGCTCACAAATAATCTCGGGCTCGGGTTCGCTAATTCTAAATTAACGAATTTTTTGTTGCGTCGTAATTAAAAGATTACGCCTAGCGAAATCACTATTCACGTCACTAACGAATTAATTCTAAATTAATTCGTCTGCCCGAATTAAAATCTAATTTTAATTCCGCGTCGAAATCTAATTTTTTAATATATCAAATATATTAATTAATCGATTAATTCCAAATTAATCATTATCTCTTTTTAATTGATATTTTATCCCATATAAAATATCTATGTAATTAATCCCAGAATAATTTTCTCCCTCATCTAATAAATCCCAGATTAATTTAGAGTGCGAGTTATACGTCATCGGTGAATCTTTGGGAAGCGACCCATGAGATCCCCGGATATGTTGGCAGTAAATTCGGTCGTCGGACTACCAAAACACGTAAGTACCTCGTACTACGTTTATACCGATTTACAAGACAAGGTTGGCTTCTAGCAAAGCGCCTTGCCTGCCCAATTATTCGGAAATATCCTTATAGGAATAAAGGATCTGTATCAGGCGTAATATACGGTAGTATTACGTATTTCTGTCCAGTATTGAATGATCACGTGCTAGGCCTGGGGCTGGAGTTGTGTCTGCCCCGTACGAAGCACATGTCGGATGTCTGGTAACTAGTCTCTAGAATCGGATAAACATGACCTTGTCATTTTATCCCGATAGCTGCAGCATTTAAGAGAACCAGTCCCGTATCCTACGTGACCATCAACTCCATATGACTGAAGTGACACTACGATTCTCAATATACCCAGTATTGGCGTACAAATAACCTGTTAAAGCCCTAGACGACCTTAACCAAAGTATATTGATTGTCGCAAGGGTTAGTGGTGCAAGTCTCAGGTTAAGACCAAATAAACATACCCTGATTTCGGACTTCCATAGACACATAGTCATACTACCAATGGAATTCTGAGAGGGTCTATCCAGAGCGAAGCTATTCCCGTACCATCAGTGAAACACAACCTCCTATTACACTTGCATGAGTATCCTATACCCAAATATATGAGAATTATGTCGTTGTTCCCTCAGAACGCGCACAAGTGTAATACTAGTCTTTTACGTATTTATCGATGTCCAATATCGATAATACTCTGACTAGGGATATTTAATGATTTATCCTTCGTGGACTGATACTGTCTCATATCATTCTCCATCCAGGAACAAATCATAGGGACCTCTCATCATTTATACATCTAGGTGATCTAATCACAAATGATAAGAGTGCAAACTCTTTTGTCACATAGTTAATTTGTACAACAGCACAATGATCTGTACAAATAGTGACGCTATGGGTCATAATTGTCCAACAAATAGTTTATGATTTAATTCAAAACGTAATTATTCTTGTGTATATAAGAGGGTTAGTGGAGCGCACTGACATTGGATGTCCTATAAAATAATGACACGTCATTTCTTGGAAATGATATTCCCATAATACAATCGGTGAAAGCTTGGCTTTCGAGAAAAATCTCCGAGAAATCATACATTGAAAAATGTACGTGACCTGGTGTCTCATACGCTTTGAGCATATGCAATCATAAACAGGCCAATCCATGTGATAGTCACTGGATTGAAATTAAGAACATCTGTTAGTATCTTAGAGATCTAAGGATGCTGTCTTAAACTATGGAGATGGAGAACTTGAAATGACTGGGATCACTGTAGCAAATTTTCTAACCGATAAAACGACTATAAGTCGAATAACGATACTATAAAGTTTGAACAACGGTACAGTAAGCTGGAAATCTTCCAAGCAAGATATTGTTACTGAATAAACAACAAATGCGGGTTATTGCTGCAGCTAAGGCAGCAATATAAGCCATCTGGGTCGATAATAAATCTAATTAGATTAGATATCGTTCGGATCATACATCGTGGCGATGTAATGATCGTATAAATCGCATCAGATGATAATCATGCAAATCCGCTGACGAAAGCCTTTTCTCAGTAGTTTGAGCCAACCGTACATAGTTCGGGGTTTAGACACTCAAGTGACTGGCTATAGCCAAGTGGGAGATTGTTGGACAATTATGACCCATAGCGTCACTATTTGTACAGATCATGGTGTTGTTGTAAGAATTAACTATGTGACAAATGAGATTGTTCTCTTATCATTTGTGATTAGATCACCATGATGTATAAATGATAGGAGGTCCCTGTGATTTGTTCCTGGATTGAGAATGATATGAGACAGTATCATTCCACGAAGGATAAATCATTAAATATCCCTAGTCAGAGTATTATCGAGATTGGACATCGATAAATACGTAAAAGACTAGTATTACACTTGTGCGCGTTGTGAGGGCACAAACGGCATAGTTCTCATATATTTGGGTATAGGATACTCATGCAAGTGTAATAGGAGGTTGTATTTTTACCGATGGTACGGGAAACAGCTTCGCTCTAGATAGACCCCCTCAGAATTCCATTGGTAGTATGACTATGTGTCAATGGAAGTCCGAAATCAGGGTAGGTGTATTTGGTCTTAACCTGAGACTTGCACCGCTAATACTTACGACAATCAATATACTTTGGTTGTGGTCGTCCAGGGCTTTAACAGGTTTTGTGTACGCCTCTGCTTGGTATATTGAGAATCGTAGTGTGTTGGGTGTGATGTCAAGAAGGAATGTCACTCCAGTCATATGGAGATGCTGATCGCGTAGGGATACAGAACTGGTTCCTAAAGGGTTGCAACCATCGGGATAATATGACTTGGTCATGATTATCTGATAATAAAGAGACTAGTTGCTCGTAATCTGATATATGCTTCGTACGGGGCAGACACTGTGCCAGCCCCAGGCCTTGCATGTGATCATCCGATACTGGATCGAAATACGCAATACTACGTATACTACGCCTAATATAGATTCTTATATTCCTGTAAGGATATTTCTGGAGAATTGGGTAGGCATGGTGCTTTGCTAGAAGCCAACCTTGTCTTGTAAATCAGCACAAACGTAGTACTAGGTACTTACGTGTTCGGATAGTCCGACGACTGTATTTACTGCCAACATATCCGGGGATCTCATGGCTCACTTCCCGAAGATTCACCGATGACGTATGACTAGCACTTTTAATTAATCTGGGATTAATGAAATGAGAGAGAAAATTAATCTGGGATTAATTGTGGAGATATTTTATCTGGTATAAAATATCAATTAAAGAGAGATAACGATTAATTTGGAATTAATCGATAAAATAATATATTCGATATATTATAGGAATTGGATTTCGACGCAGAATTAAAATTATATTTTAATTTGGGCGAACGAGTTAATTTAGAATTAATTCGTTAGCGACGTGAATAGTGATTTTGCTAGGCATAATCATTTAATTACGTCGCAACAGAAAATTCGTTAATTTGGAATTAGCGAACCCGAGCCCGGGATTGTTTGTGAGCGCATTCGCATTTCGAATTCGAGTGCGGCACGTAAGTCAAATCAAGCGTCAAATCATTAGTCACATCAACCGTCAAATCACATGTCACTTTGAGTGATGTGACAATTATTGATTGATTGATTGATGGGAGTTGTTGAAAAGCTTTAAAGACATTTACAATTTTTTAATTGGTATTTGACTTTTTGTTTTGTGTATTAGATATACAAAAACCTAAAAACAATTAATCAACTCATTCTCTCTTATTGTTTTACGGTTTGGAGCCAAGAATTTCCTCTCTTCTTCACGCCCATTTGGGCATTTCTTGTTCTGTTTTTCTGGGAAAACCCTGAGGAAGATGGGAAGCAAGTGTGATGATTTTGCGGCAAAATCATCGAGTGCTAGCACTCCGAGAGACATGAAACTGTGATAGGGAAGTCCACCCATGAGCTTGGAATCAAATCAAAAAGCTTGGAGCTTGATGAAGATGATCCATGGCCGAATTTGAGGAGCAAACAGCAGCCCACTGCCGAGCTTGACAGTGAGCAGAAACCGAATTTTTGTTGCCTCTCGCGACACTCAATCGATCGATGTGAGTATTCCACAACTCCCTCGTTGTATTCGCACATGTGTTTTATGCTTTATATTCGATCCTCGGGACCATAGAACTCCAACACTTGACTTTGGCCAATAAATCACAACTTTGACAAGACACCGATATGGAACAAAGCTTTCATGATTCAAACAGATTCGCAATTGACATAGGTCTTGACTTTGGCCAACAAACCAATGCCAATTTTCGACCTTGAGTAAGAATCACTCAATGGAAGGAAAACGCTTAATATGTTTTGAGGGTTTTTCGCGTAAATTGGCAACCAATTTATTATCTTTGTTAAGTCTCATCATAAACCCTTAAGCATGCATTCTAAAAACATAATAAGGCGTGGAAAGTAAATTAATAATGATATGCAGATGGATATTTAACAACTTGTTCCTAGAACAAATCACTCTATTTCCTCTCCCCAGCTAGCATTATTCTACTTCTACCCAATTACATAATACAATAATAGAAACCTCATTAACATTGAGGGGAAATAGGTGAGAAGAGAATACAAAGAATCAATAAAGAGAGAAAGTTGGACACGCAAGTCCATTTTATAAATTCTAAATTTACAACAATTTATAAAATTGCCATTTCCCTTCTAATATCCATCTGATATACGCTATTCATTCATCACATCCATATATTAATTCAAGCATGCTATTCAATCAATCTAATCAAATTAATTAATCTTTGAATATTAGTGATCATCCAATGTTCAAACAATGATTTGATTTGCGCGAGTCCAACTCGTTTGAGAATAAGTACTCGAAGTACAAATTCTTGAATTATATTGAACTACTCTTTAAATCTAATTTAATTCGTATTTAATACTAATTCAATTATTTAATTCCAAATTAAATAACTACACTTTTTAATGCGCTTTAATGACTTACATTCCAAATCTAATCTAAATGGGTCTCAAAGCCCAATTAACATGCAATATTGTTTAATTAAAAGTCCAATGGGCTTTCAATTGATTTCATAAGGCATGGGCTTTGGTCAATATGGGCAAACCCAAATACCAAGGCCCAAGTAAGGAATCACCCTTATTTTCCAAGAAACCAATTTTGGCCCATTAGGCCCAATTAAACATTAAAAGCCCATTTGTTATATTTGGACTTAATGGAATGGTTTAGGTCCAAAGTTGGATCCAATCCATTTGGCCCAAACCTACTTGGCCCAACCAAGTCCATAAGGCCCAAATACAACAATTACAAGCCCAATTCAAAATCAAGCCCAAATTATTAAATTCCAATTTTCCAAAATTCATAATTTAATAAACCAAAGTGTTTAGCCATGATTAATCTTTTAAATTAACATTTCCAAAATACTAATCTAATCCATTAATCATTCTTTTCATCCTCAACATATGTCCAACATAATTGATTCAAAAAATCATCTCATTACATGCTCAAAGCGCACGGCATTAGTGGGTTTTATTTGTCCGATTTCGTTTTCAATCCGATTGAATTACAAATCAACATTTCCCAATTGTTTCAAGTCATCCAATAATCAAAGGAAAAAAAATACCATGACTTTATGGGGTAATATGCATTCGGCCAAGCCTCATTTTTTGGGAAAAATTGATCCAATCCATTTTCACAAAATTGGTCACAAACAACTCCAAGTCATTCATTCACAAGCATGCTCAAACAAGTAATTAATTCAAAACATGCTCAAAATAAATTTACCCAAATTTTACCCTAATCATTTTCATGCTTAAACCTTGCTCCATGATACCATTGTTGGTTTCTAAGGTGGTCCCAAGATCAATATAAGCATAGAAATAGAATGAATACTCAAAGAAGTGAGGCAGAAAACACACTTACATTGAACGGCTTTTGATGTGATGATCAACAAAACTTTTCCTCCCTTTTGTGAAGTATTCGGCCAAGGTGGATTTTTGTTGATGAAGATGATGAAGCTCTAAGCTTTAAGGATTCCAAGCTCTTAGTTCGGTTCCCTATCACCTTGTATCGATTCCTTGTTTGTGCTAGGAAAAGATGAAAGAAAATCAAATCTTCCTTCACCACTTAGGAGTTCACGGTTTTGCTTGAGAGAGGGAGAAAGTTTTTGTGTTTTGTTTCTTTGTTTGCTAAAAACAATTACCCAAATATTTGGTATATGCTTTACCAAAGTCAAAGCAAATTTTTGGCTCCAAAATGGCATTAAATGCCCACACCAACCAACATCATGAATAGTGACTGCATGTCACTCACCAAAAAGGTGATAAGACATCTATCACTAAAGTGAAAAGTGATGTGACTCGCGATGTGACTTGCGGCCGCACTTGATTCAAAATCGAAGTGGTGTCGCAAACATATTTCGGGCTCGGTTTCATTAACTCTAAATTAACGAGTTTTCCGTTGCGTCGTAATTAAATCAAATTTAATTAAATAATCATTCGTAGCAAAATTACTATTCATGTCGCTTGCGAATTAATTCTAAATCAATTCGTTAGCCCGAATTAAAATCCAATTTTAATTCCACGTCGAAATCCAATTTCGTATAATATATCGAATATATTATTTTATTGATTAATTCCAAATTAATCGTTCTCTCTCTTCAAATAGTACTTTATCCCAAATAAAGTCTCTCCGCTATTAATCCCAAATTAATAAAGTTCGAATCATACGTCATCGGTGAATCTTCGGGAAGCGACCCAATAGATCCCTGAATATGTTGGTAGTAAATCCAGTCGTCGGACTATCCGAACACGTACGTACCTCGTACTACGTTCTCACCGATTTACGAGACAAGGTTGGCTTTTAGCAAAGCTTCATGCCTACCCAATTCTCCAGAAATATTCTTAATGGAATATATGATCTATGTCAGTCGTATTATACGTAGTATTACGTATCTCGTGATCCAGTATCGGATGTCACATGCAAGGCCTGGGGCTGGAATAGTGTATGCCCCGTACGAAGCATATATCGGATCACTAGCAACTAGTCTCTTTATTACCGGATAATCATGACCTAGTCATATTATCCCGACGGTTGCAACCTTTTAGAGAACCAGTTCTGTATCCTTGCGTGACCATCATCTCCATGTGACTGAAGTGATACTTCCGTCTTGACATCACACCCAATACACTACGATTCTCAATAAACCCATAAGAGGCGTACACAGAACCTGTTAAAGTCCTGGACGACAAAAACTAAAACGTATTGATTGTCGCAAGTACTAGCGATGCAAGTCTCAGGTTAAGACCAAATACACCTACCCTGATACCATCTCTCATAGACACATAGTCATACTGTTGGTTTCTAATTAGGTCCCAAGATCCATCAAATAATCATGAAAAATGCATGAATACACAAATGAGTAAGGCGGAATACATACTCACATTTAACGGTTTGATGCTACGAAGAACAAGCCACTTCTTCCTCCTTGTTGAAGCTCGGCAGTGAGCTCCTTGAACTGCTGGACTGCTCAGTTTTGGGCTGGTTTGCCTCCTCCATGATCGGCCATTGATGACTCCATTGAAGCTCCAAGCTTCAAGCTCCAAGAATGGATTCAAAGCTCATGTGCTAGCACTTATTCTTCTTCCTTTTGTTCGGTCAAACCAGAAATTGGAGAGAAGAAATCAGTGGCTCTAAGCCATGAAAGAGAGAAAGAAATAGATGAGGGAAAATTTTAGTTTTCCTTGAAACATAATACCGTGAGAGAGAGAGAAAAAATAAAAGAAAATGTATTATTTATATATTTATTTTATTTTCCAAAAACAAAACAAATACATAAATCATTTTCATTTACCAAAAAGTCAAAAAAGCAAAAGCCCATTAATGCCTTTTCAACCACCACATCAATCACTCAATCAAGTGATAACTTGTCACATCACTCAAAGTGACATTTGATTTGACGCTTGATGTGACTAGCGATTTGACGCTCGATTTGACTTGCGTGCCGCACTCGAATTCGAAATGCGAATGCGCTCGTAAATAATCCCGGGCTCGGGTTCGCTAATTCCAAATTAACGAATTTTCCGTCGCGGGGTAATTAAACGATTACGCCTAACGAAATCATTATTCACGTCGCTAACGAATTAATTCTAAATTAATTCGTTCGCCCGAATTAAATTCTAATTTTAATTCCACGTCGAAATCCAATTTCGTTTAATATATCAAATATATTATTTTATCGATTAATTCCAAATTAATCGTTCTCTCTCTTTAATCAATATTTTATCCGAGATAAAATATCTCCGTAATTAATCCCAATTAATTTTTCTCTCTCTTCTAATTAATCCCAGATTAATAAAGTATGAGTCATACATCATCGGTGAATCTTCGGGAAGCGACCCATGAGATCCCCGGATATGTTGGCAGTAAATACGGTCGTCGGACTATCCGAACACGTAAGTACCTCGTACTACATTTGTACCGATTTACAAGACAAGGTTGGCTTCTAGCAAAGCGCCATGCCTACTCAATTCTCCACAAACATGCTTACAGGAATAAGCGATCTATATCAAGCGTAGTATACCGTAGTATTGTGTATGTCGATCCAGTATCGGATGTTCACGTGCTAGGCCTGTGGCTGGAGTTGTGTCTGCCCCGTACGAAGCACATATCGGATGTCTGGCAACTAGTCTCTATAATCGGATAAACATGACCTAGTTATAATATCCCGATAGCTCGAGCATTTAAGAGAACTAGTTCCGTATCCTATGTGACCATCATCTCCATATGACTGGAGTGATACTTCCATCTTAACATCACACCCAACACACTACGATTCTCATTATACCCAACATTGGCGTACACATAACCTGTTAAAGCCCTGGACGACCTCAGCCAAAGTATATTGATTGTCGTAAGTATTAGCGGTGCAAGTCTCAGGTTAAGACCAAATACACCTACCCTGATTGCAGACTCCCCTAGACACATAGTCATACTACCAATAGGATTCCGCATGGGTCTATCCAGAGCGAAGCTGTTTCCCGTACCGTCGGTAAAACACAACCTCGTATTACACTTGCATGAGTATCATATTCCCAAATATATGAGAACTATGTTGTTGTGCCCTCACAACGTGCACAAGTGTAATACTAGTCTTTTACGTATTTATCGATGTCCAATCTCGATAATACTCTGACTAGGGATATTTAATGATTTATCCTTTGTGGAATGATACTGTCTCATATCATTCTCTGTCCAGGAACAAATCATAGAGACCTCTAATCATTTATACATCTAGGTGATCAAATCACAAATGATAAGAGTGCAATCTCATTTGTAACATAGTTAATTTGTACAACAACACCGTGATCTGTACAAATAGTGACGCTATGGGTCATAATTGTCCAACACATACTACCAATGGGATTCCGTGGGGTCTATCCAGAGCGAAGCTGTTTTCCGTACCATCGGTAAAACACAACCTCCTACCACACTTGCATAAGTATCCAATACTTAAATATATGAGAACTATGATGTTACGCTTCCATAACACGCACAAGTGCGATACTAGTCTATTCTGCATTATCGATGTCCAGTCTCGATAATACTACGACTATGGATATTTAATGATTAAACCATCGTGGATTGATATTGTCTCATATCATCTCAATCCGGAACTAATCATAAGGACTTTCATCACTCATAAATTTAAGTAATCTAATTACGAAATGATAAAGGGCAATTTTCATTGCTACATAATTAATTTGTACAAAAACACAATGTCTTTTACAAATAGTGACGCTATGGGTCATAATTGTCCAACACGTTCGATATCCTGAAAATTCTTTGGGATATTAATTCTACTATTCTCAGTAACAAAATGTATTTGTTGCTCATTTTTCCACTTTTCTTTTAAAGTAGTTTTTGAGAGAAAGTCGGAATTTTAGATAGATTGAACTTGATGAGTTTGATCCCAACATTGAGGAACGCGAGATGGAACTATAGATCCAACAAAAGTGAAGGTTCTACAACACAGGTTCTACGTAGGTCGAATAGAATATCAAGGCCCCTGAAAGATTAATTTTTAACATCTAATGTGAGTCTTAATGTTCTCCTCTTGGAGGAAACAAATAATACTATATATAAATAGACGGTATTGGATATTGATTCGGTAAAAATGCAGGAAGCTATAAAATCAGAAATGGATTTTCTGCATGACAATCAAGTCTGGGACTTGGTTTAACTTCCTGAAGGAGTTAAACTTATTATTAGTAAATGGGTTTATAAAAGGAAGCGAAGGCTCGAATGGTACCAAATGGTTACGCTCAACGTCATGGGATTTTGATGAGTGGTAAATAGATCACTATTTCCCACTCATTTGACTTAATATTTTGTATAGTTTCTTTAGTTTTGTGAATATTTTGATGTGTTTTGTGGTATTTTGTAGATAAATAAAATAACAGGACTCTCTGAAATCAATTCGGGGCCAAAATAGTGGAAAACAGACAAAAAGGGTAAAAATGTAAATTTTTTGCTAAAATGCTCCGTTTGCTAAAATACGCCGTGCTAAAATGCACCGTCTGCTAACGTACGCCTGAGACTGCTAACATACGCCAGACACGTGGAACAATCAGAGAAGTTTTTCTATCATGCGCCTGCCACGTGTCAACATCACAGCAAATCTGCTAACATGCACCGTGCCACGTGTCACCATCACAGCTGCCGACAGTCCACATCTTTGCTGACTTCAGCATCGTGACGCGCACCAACTTTACGCGTCGTGATGCCAATATAATAATACTACCGATAGACACGTGTCCTCATCTCCGAAAGTTACGCACCACGTGTCTTCAATCAACGCCGCGTCGCGACACGTAATGTTCCACGCGTCACGACGCGTGAGGCAATATTTTGCCTAAAAATTGAGGTCGAATTTCATTTGTAAAATCATACTTTCTTCTAAGGAATTCCTTAAGAAAACTAAGAAAATTGTATCTTGCTTGTTTATTTGCAGCTATCAGTATTTTATTTTATTTACTTTACGCAATTTTACTTTCTTTTCTTTACTAAATTACCTATGATTATCTCATCTTCGCTAACTTTGGAGCAGGAAGAAAAGTTGTTGAGAGTGTTACGAGAACACAAACAAGCCATTGGCTGGACTATAGCAGACATTCGAGGCATTAGTCTATCATTTTACATGTACAAGATTCTGATGAACGATGAGTACAAACCCACAGTGGAGCATCAACGGAGACTAAATCCAATCATGAAGGAGGTCGTGAAGAAATAAATTATCAAATGGTTGGATGATGTCATCATTTACCCCATCTCTGACAGCACTTGGGTGAGTCCTATGCAATGTGTGCTAAAGAAAGGAGGAATTACTCGAGTCACAAATGAAACGAACGAGCTGATTCCAACAAGAATAGTGACTGGATGAAGAGTATGCATGTACTACAGGAAGCTGAACAAAGCAACAAGGAAAGATCATTTTCCGGTGCCATTCATTGATCAAATGCTAGACAGATTGGCGGGACATGAGTTCTATTGTTTTTTGGACAGATATTCGGGGTACAATAAGATTTCCATCACCCTAGAAGATTAGGAGAAAACCATTTTTACATGTCCGTATGGTACTTTTGCTTTCCGTATGATGCCATTTGGGCTATGTAATGCTTCTGCCATATTTCAACGTTGCATGATGGCCATCTTCTCAGACATGCTGGAACAAAGTATGGAGGTTTTTATGGATGATTTTTCTATGTTTGGAGACTCGTTCGACAACTATTTGTAAAATTTGGAAAAAGGTGCTACAAAGATGCGAAGATACCAACCTGTACTCAACTGGGAGAAATGCCACTTTATGGTGCATGAAGGTATTGTCCTGGGACATCAGATCTCATAAAAGGGAATCGATGTAGACAAATAAAATATCGAGACAATTGAAAAACTACCTCCTCGAACATCTGTAAAAGGGATTCAGAGTTTTACATAAGATTTATCAAAGATTTCTCCAAGATTGCTAAACCTCTGTGCAATCTTCTGGAGAAAGATGTGCCTTTCAACTTCACCAAAGAATGCCACAAAGATTTTGAAATCTTGAAACAGAACCTGGTCTCTACCCCCATCATAGTAGTGTTGGGTTTCTCTAAGGTCCCAATGATCATTTTAAGTATAGAAACATGTATGAATACATCAAAGAAATTACGTAATACTTACAATGATCGGTTGTACGATGCGAGGAACAACGAAAACTTTTTATGCCCTTTGAAGCTCCTTGAACTCTCGACATTTACTGGTTTTGTCCTCCTCAAAATTCGGCCATCTTGGTCCTCCAAGCTCCAAGCTTTTGTGTTGTGATTCCAAGCTCACAAGTGCGGTTCCCTATCACCTTCGCAAGACTCCTAAAGCGTGCTAGCACTCCAGAAATTTTGCCGCAAAATTTCTTTTAGCTTCTCCTTGGCTCACGGCAATGATAGTTTAGGAAGAAGCAAAATAGCCCATTCGGCGTGAGAGAGGAGAGAAGAGTGGAGAGAGTGTGTTTTTTGGTATAAGGTTAATTGATTTCCAAAATCAATTAAAACATATACTTTTACAACTTTCAAAAAAGTCAAGGCATTAAAGCCTTTCAACAACCACCATCAATCACAATAACAAGTTGTCAAATCACTCAAAGTGACTAGACATCACATCAATCGATTGACTAGTGATTTGACGCTTGATGTGACTTGTGGGCCACACTTAAATTCACAATGCGAGTGCACCCGCAAACACTCCCGGGCTCGGGTTTGCTAATTCTGAATTAACGAATTTTCCGTTGCGACGTAATTAAATAATTATGCATAGCAAAATCTCTATTCACGTCGCTAACGAATTAATTCTAAATTAACTCGTTCGCCCGAATAAAAATCTAATTTTAATTCCGCGTCGAAATCTATTTTCGTATAATATATCGAATATATTATTTTATCGATTAATTCGAAATTAATCGTTCTCACTCTTTTAAATGATATTTTATCCCAGATAAAATATCTCCGCAATTAATCCAAGATTAATTTTCTCTCCCATCTAATTAATCCCAGATTAATAAAGTACGAGTCATACGTCATCGATGAATCTTCGGGAAGAGACCCATGAGATCATCGGATATGTTGGGAGTAAATCTGGTTGTCAGACTATCCGAACACGTACGTACCTAGTACTATGAACTTAGGTAGATCTCTATGATCAATTGGATCTCATCCAATTCCTAGATCCGGTTAGGTGGACATCCAAGTCTGAAACATATGTAAATGTCAATGTATCCATTACATTTTCCTAACCCTATCCTCCGAATCATCTAGGCCTTTTCTTTGGCCAAAAACAAACCTAATGATTCCAGTTAAGCGGGACCCATTGACGAGGAAAGTTTCGTAATCAATGTCATTGGACAAAAGTGATCTTGACTTTGGCCAATAAAAATCACGATTTGGACAAGACACCGATATGCAACAAAACTCTCATGATTCAAGTACATCCTTGATTGACAAAGGTCTTGACTTTGGTCAAAAACAAACCAATGCCAACTTCGGATCTTGAACAAGAATCATTCAATGGAAGGATATTTGCTTAATATAAATTGAGGGATTTTCGCGTAATTGGCAACCAATTTATTTATCTTTGTTAGGTCTCATCATCATACACCCTTAAGCATGCTTCTAAAACATCATAAAGCGCGTAAGTGTAAATTAATAGTGATATGCGGATGGATATATACAACTTGTTCCTAGAACAAATCACTCCCTTTCCTCTCCCCCTAGCACTATTCTACTACTACCCAATTACATAATACAATAAGAGAAACCTCATTTACATTGAGGGGAATTAGGTGAGAAGAGAATACAAAGAGATAAAGAGATAAGGCTGGACACGCAGGTCCAATTTATAAATTCCAAATTTACAATAATTTCTAAAATTACCCTTTCCCTTCTAATATCCATCTGATATACACTATTCATTCACATACAATATATTCAAACAAGACATGCTTTTACAGCCAATCTAATCCAATTAATTAGTCTTTGTTAAAGTGATCATCCAATGTTCAAACAACGGTTTGATTTTGCGCGAGTCCAACTCGATTGAGAATAAGTACATAAGGTACGAATTCGCGAATTATATCGAACTACTTATTAAATCTAATTTAATTCGTATTCAATACTAATTCAATTATTTAATTCCAAATTAAATGTTTACACTTTTAATGTGCTTTAAAGACTTAGATTCTAAATCTAATTCTATTGGGTCTCAAAGCCCAACTAACATCCAATGTTTAATCTAATTCAAGTCAAATGGGCTTTCAATTGATTTATTAAGGCTTGGGCTTTGGTCAATGTGGGTCAAACCCAATTACCAAGCCCAAATAAGGAATCACCCTTAAATGCCAAAAAACCAATTTTAAGCCCATAAGGCCCAATTAAATTATTAAAGCCCATTATATTATATTTGGACTTAATGGAGTGATTTAGGCCCAAATTGGATCCAATCCTTTTGGCCCAAATCTACTTGGTCCAACCAAGCCCATTATGCCCAAATACAATATTAAAAGCCCAATTCACCAATTAAGCCCATTAATTAGATTTTAATATTCCAAACATTAAAGTCCAATTAATTAAAGTGTAAAACCAAGATTAATATATTAAACCAAATATTTCAAAAATACCCATTTAATTTATTAATCATCTATTGTTCAATACATATGTCCAACATTAATTTGAACAAAAATCAAGTCCATTTGCATGTCTATGTGTATTCGGCCAAGGTGAGTTTTTTGTGTCGATTTGTTTTTCAATCCGATTGAATCACTAATCTACGTCCCGTATACGTTCTAAGTCATCCAATGATCTTAAACACAAAAAATTCCAATACATCCAATGTACATACCCATTCGGCCAAGGTTAAATTTTTGGGGAAAAATCATCCAATGCATTTTTCTCAAAATTGATTCCATATAACATCATTCTATATACATGTAAGCATACTCATTCATCAAATTTCACAAGAATATGTTTCAATCAATTTTACCCAAATTTTAACCTAAAGTATTTCATGCTTAAACCTAGCTCAATGATACCATTGTTGGTTTCTATAATATGTCCCAAGAAAGATTAAGCATATGAAATACAACAATGAATATATATATTAAAATATGAAGTATGGCGGAATCATACTTACAATGCTTTAGTGATGAAGAAAATCAAACTAAAAGTGGAAGCTCCAAGGTTGATGATTTTCGGCCAAGGAAGACAAGAGGTGGAAAGCTCCAAGCTTTGTGTATTTCAAGCTCTTTGATGGTTTCCCTATCACCTCTTTATGATCCCTTGAAGGTGCTAGCCTTTGTTGTGATTTTTCAATGCACAACTTCTTCAAATCTTGCAACAAAATTGAAGAAATGGAGAGCAAAAACTGCATGTAGTTTTCGGCAATTTGAGAGAGAAATGTTGTGTTGTGTAATCAATTTTTGTTACCAAAAATCAATTTATATTTATGCCATAATATTTATTAAATTAATAATAAACTTATGACACAAATCATGCAATGGCTTAGAGTGTCAAACACTCAAACTCCATGCATAACCATTGAGTGTATTGTACACTATCACCATGCAATGCATTACCATTAAATAATGCATATAATGACATGTGTCATGTGGGCCCCACATGTTTCCAAATGAAAGTGGGCCCACGTGCACTCACGCGTTCGGGTTCGATATTTCCGAAATACCGAACTTACGTCGCGACGTTAATTAAATCAAATTTAAATAAATAATTGCGCCTGGCGAAATTATTATTTACGTCGCTAACGAATTAATTCTAAATTAACTCGTATGCCCGAATTAAAATCTAATTTTAATTTCGCGTCGAAATCGAATTTCGATTATTATATCGAATATAATAATTTTATCGATTAATTCCAAATTAATCGTTCTCTCTCTAAATAAGGCACTTTATCCAAGATAAAGTTTCTCCGCAATTAATCCAAGATTAATTAAGTCCGAATCAAATATCATAGGTGAATCTTCATGAAGCGACCCAAGAGATCTCCGGATATGTTGGCAGTAAATACGGTCGTCGGATAATCCGAACACGTACGTACCTCGTACTACGTCTTTACCGATTCACAAGACAAGGTTGGCTTCTAGCAAAGCGCCATGCCTACCCAATTCTCCAGAAATATTCTTATAGGAATATAAGATCTATATCAAGCGTAGTATACCGTAGTATTGCATACATTGATCCAGTATCGGATGATCACATGCTAGGCCTGGGGCTGGAGATGTGTCTGCCCCATACGAAACATATATCGGACATCAAGCAACTAGTCTCTTTAAATCGGACAATCCTGACCTGGTCATATTGTCCCAACGGTTGCAACCTTTTATAGAGTACTAGTTCTGTGTCCTGCGTGATCATCACCTCCATATGTCTGAAGTGATACTTCCATCTTGACATCACATCCAGTACACTACGATTCTCGATAAACCCAGAAGAGGTGTACACAGAACCGGTTAAGGTCCCCAACCACCAAAACCAAAGTTTACCGATTGTCGCAAGTACTAGCAATGTAAGTCTCAGGTTAAGACCATATACACCTACCCTGATGCGGCCTCCCATAGACACGCAGACATACTACCAATGGGATTCCGCGGGGTCTATCCAGAGCGAAGCTGTTTTCCGTACCATCGGTAAAACACAACCTCCTATCGCACTTGCATAAGTATCCAATACTTAAATATATGAGAACTATGCCGTTGTGCCCTCACAACGTGCACAAGCGCAATACTAGTCTATTCCGCATTATCGATGTCCGATCTCGATAATACTCCGACTAGGGATATTTAATGATTAAACCTTTATGGATTGATACTGTCTCATATCATCTCAATCCGGTATTAATCATATGGACTTTCGCCATTTATATATCAAAGTAAATAACATTACAAAACGGCAAAAGGCAATTTCATTATCACATAGTTAATTTTGTACAATAATACGATATCATTTACAAACAGTGACGCTATGGGACATAATGTCTAACATCAAGATGTTTGCCTGAAATGCGGCAAGAAAGGTCACTGGAAGCGTGACTGCCGCATGAACAAGGGACACAAGGAGGACATACAGGCGGTCAAGGCACCGGCCTCAGGTATGTTTGTTATTGAGATAAATATGACTACTTCTAGTCTTAATAAAAATTGGATTTTTGATTCTGGCTGTGGTTCTCATATTTGTACTGATGTGCAGGATCTGCATGATAGCAGGATACTGGCTTCGGGGGAGGTAGATCTACGAGTTGGAAATGGAACTTCTGTTGCTGTTTTGGCCGTAGGCACTTTTGTTTTGGAACTGCCCTCGGGGCATGTACTTAAACTAAATGACTGTTATTTTGTTCCTAGTTTAACTAGGAATATTATTTCTGTATCTTTGTTAACCCAGTATGGGTACACTTTTGTATTTAAAAACACCAGGTGTTATTTATATAAAGATGATGCAGAAATTTGCATTGCCGATGCAAATAATGGTCTTTATATTTTGAATATAAATAAATCTCCAAAACGTAAAATAACAAACAAAAGGCTCAAAATGAGTAATCCAAAGGAAGAAACTTATTTGTGGCATTGTCGTCTAGGACACATCAACAAGACTCGCATATCCACACTTTCGAAGAGTGGGTACTTGGACGGATTTGATCCAAATTCATATGACGTCTGCGAATCTTGTTTATTAGGCAAAATGCCTAAATCACCCTTTAGTGGTAAAGGTGAACGCGCCACTGAACTGTTAGCCCTCGTTCATAGTGACGTTTGTGGGCCCATGTCTAGCCAGGCTAGAGGTGGATATCGATACTTCGTAACCTTTACGGATGATGCATCACGTTATGGTTATGTGTATCTGATGATGCACAAGTCAGAAACGTTTGAGAAATTCAAAGAGTTTCGACACGAAGTTGAGAAACAAACAGGCAAGAGTATTAAGACATTACGGTCGGACCGTGGTGGCGAATACTTAAGTTATGAGTTTCAAGATTACTTGAAAGAATATGGTATTCTTTCACAGTGGACTCCTCCTGGAACACCGCAATTAAACAGTGTGTCCGAACGGAGAAACCGCACCTTGTTGGACATGGTAAGGTCAATGATGAGTCGCACTGAGCTACCAATATCCTTCTGGGGATACACATTAAACAGTGCTATACTTATTTTGAATAAGGTACCGTCGAAGTCTGTTGAACAGACTCCATATGAGATATGGACAGGAAGGAAACCAGGTTTCTCTTTCCTGAAGATTTGGGGATGCTGGGCATATGTTAAACGTTTGGAAGGTACCAAACTTGAACCCAAATCTGATAAATGCCTTTTCGTAGGATATCCTAGGGAAACCAAAGGATATTACTTCTATCACCCACAAGAGAACAAAGTATTTGTTGCTCTACAAGCATTTTTCCTTGAGAAGGATTTTATAAATGCAGTGGTAAGTGGGAGGAAAGTAGAACTCGATGAAGATCGTAGTGATACTGTTCCTGGCAATGAATCAACGACGAAACAAGAACAGACCGTCCGGGATGAGTCTGTACCACAAACTTCACATACACAAGGACCGCGTAGGTCGGAGAGAGTCAGAACAGTACCTGAGAGGTATGGGTTCCTGATCTCACCTCATGTAGATATTAATCTTATTGAGGATAATGAGCCAGCTACGTATGAGGAAGCGATACAAAATATCGATTCCGCTTTATGGCAAGAAGCCATGAAGTCCGAGATGGATTCCATGTACGCCAACCAAGTTTGGACACTGGTTGATGCACCAGAAGGCGTAAAGCCTATTGGATGCAGATGGATCTTCAAGAAGAAGACCGACATGGATGGCAACGTGCAAACGTACAAAGCTAGGCTTGTAGCAAAGGGGTATCGTCAACAATATGGTATTGATTATGACGAAACCTTCTCACCCATTGCCATGATTAAATCCATTCGGATAATGCTTGCAATAGCTGTATATTTCGATTACGAAATATGGCATATGGACGTTAAAACCATTTATGGACTGAAGCAAGCATCGAGGTCATGGAACCAACGTTTTGATGAGGTCATAAAAGAATATGATTTCATTCAAAACGTAGATGATCCTTGTGTATATAAGAAGGTTAGTGGGAGTGCACTGACTTTTATTGTCCTTTATGTCGACGATGTATTGCTTATAGGCAATGACATTCCCATGTTAACGTCGGCGAAAGCTTGGCTTTCATTGAAATTCTCCATGAAAGATCTGGGAGAAGCAGCTTTTATTCTAGGAATAAAGATCTACAGGGATAGATCTAGAAGGCTACTTGGACTCTCCCAGAGTACATATATTGATAAAGTGTTGAAGAGATTCAACATGGATCAGTCCAAGAGGGGACTGTTGCCAACATCACATGGCGTCTATCTATCTAGGGACATGTGTCCTAAAACACAAGATGAGAGAGACAACATGAGTCGGACTCCGTTCGCCTCGGCAGTTGGATCGATCATGTATGCCATGATATGTACACGACCTGATGTGTCCTATGCTTTGAGCATGTGTAGTCGATATCAGGCTGATCCAGGAAAGGATCACTGGATGGCGGTTAAGAGTATCCTTAGGTATCTTAAGAGAACTAAGGATGTTTTCTTAATCTATGTAGATGGGGAACTTGAGGTATCTGGGTATACCGATGCAAGTTTCCAAACTGACAGAGACGACTTCAAGTCGCAAACCGGGTACATATTTTGCTTGAATAACGGAGCAGTGAGCTGGAAATCTTCCAAGCAAGATACTGTTGCCGATTCAACAACTGAAGCAGAGTACATTGCAGCAGCTGAAGCAGCAAAGGAAGCAGTTTGGATCCGAAAATTCCTAGTTGGATTAGGAGTAGTTCCATTAGCAGCTGAGCCCGTTTTATTGTATTGTGACAATAGCGGGGCCATAGCGCAGGCTAAGGAACCAAGGTCTCATCAACGATCCAAACATGTTCTTCGACGATTCCATCTGATTCGAGAGATCATACATCGTGGCGATGTGAAGATCGAAAAGATCGCATCAGAGGACAACATTGCAGATCCGCTGACGAAAATAATTCCTCCGGAAAAGTTTGAGCGACACATACATAGTTCAGGTATTAGATGCTTGAGTGACTGGCTATAGGCCAAGTGGGAGATTGTTAGACAGTTATGACCCATAGCGTCACTATTTTGTAAATGATATTGTATTATTGTACAAAATTAACTATGTAGTAATGAAATTGCCTTTTACCGTTTTGTAATTATTTACTTTGATATAAATGGTAAGAGTCCCTCTGATTAGTTCCGGATTGTGATGATATGAGACGGTATCAATCCATAAAGGTTTAATCATTAAATATCCCTAGTCGTAGTATTATCGAGATTGGACATCGATAATGCCAGAATAGACTAGTACTGCACTTGTGCATGTTGTGAGGGCACAACGACATAGTTCTCATATATTTAAGTATAGGATACTTATGCAAGTGCGGTAGGAGGTTGTGTTTTACCGATGGTACGGAAAACAGCTTCTCTCTGGATAGACCCCGCGGAATCCCATTGGTAGTATGTCTGCGTGTCTATGGGAGTCGCTTCAGGGTAGGTGCATATGATCTTAACCTGAGACTTGCATCGCTAGTACTTACGACAATCGGTAAACTTTAGTTTTGGTGGTCCAGGGCTTTAACGGGTTCTGTGTACACCTCTTCTGGATTTATCGAGAATCGTAGTGTATGGGTGTGATGTCAAGATGGAAGTATCACTTCAGACATATGGAGATGATGATCGCGAGGGATACAGAACTAGTACTCTATAATGGTTGCAACCATCGGGATAATATGACTAGGTCAGGATTATTCGATTCAAAGAGATTGGTTGCTTGATGTCCGATATGTGTATCGAACGGGGCAGACACATCTCCAGCCCCAGGCCTTACATGTGATCATCCGATACTGGTTCGATATACGCAATACTACGGTATACTACGCTTGATATAGATCTTATTCCTATAAGAATATTTCTGGAGAATTGGGTAGGCATGGCGCGCTTTGCTAGAAGCCAACCTTGTCTTGTGAATCGGTAAAAATGTAGTACGAGGTACGTACGTGTTCGGATAATCTGACGGCCGTATTACTGCCAACATATCCAGATATCTCTTGGGTCGCTTCCCGAAGATTCACCAATGACGTATGATTCAAACTCGATTAATCTTGGATTAATTACGGAGAGACTTTATCTTGGATAAAGTACTATACAAAGAGAGAGAGAACGATTAATAATTGGAATTAATCGTAAAATTATTATATTCAATATAATAATCGAAATTCGATTTCGATGCGAAATTAAAATTAGATTTTAATTCGGGGAAACGAGTTAATTTAGAATTAATTCGTTAGCGACGTAAATAATATTTTCGCTAGGCGCAATTATTTATTTAAATTCGATTTAATTAACGTCGCGACGTAAGTTCGGTATTTCGGAAATATCGAACCCGAACGCGTGAGTGCACGTGGGCCCACTTTCATTTGGAAACATATGGGGCCCACATGATACATGTCATATTATGCATTATTTAACTCTAATGCATTGCATGGAGATAGTGTACAATGCACTCAATGGCTTTGCATGGAAATTGAGTGTTTGACACTCTAAGCCATTGCATGATTTGTGTCATAAGTTTATTATTAATTTAATAGATATTATGACATAAATATAAATTGATTTTTTGTAACAAAAATCATTCAAATTTTCTCTCTCACATTGCCGAAACTTGCAAGCAGTTTTTGGCTCTCCATTTCTTCAATTTTTGTGGCAAGATTTGAAGAAGTTTTTTTATTCAAAATCACAACAAAGGCTAGCACCTTCAAGGGATCATACATAGGTGATATGGGAAACTAATCCTTGAGCTTGGAAGGATCAAACTCGACTTGGAGTCCCTCTTTTCTTCTTGGCCGAGAGCTTCACTGCACAAGGGAGGAGTTTTCGCATCATCTAAGCATCCATTTTCAAGTATTGTGAGTATGATTCCGCCATACTTCAATTAATTCATTCATGTATTTATATATTTTGCTTGTTCTTGTTGATCTTGGGGCTTGGTTAATTTTTCAAACAGTGAGATCAGAAACCAATACCCCAGGTTGTTTTATAACTCTCTCCGACTTACAAGGTTCTTGTGTATTCGAAGATTATTGGAATAGTTTCATCCTTGATGAACTATTTTTGTTCCATTAGGAATCGATGCCTGGAATAGTATTACTCCGATTTATTCGATCATCACATCGCCACGATGTATGATCCGAACTAATCAGATGTATAACTGAAGTATATATATGGATCGTTGATGAGACCATTAATTCTTTAGCCTGTGCTGTAGCCTAGCTCAGCTGCTAACAGAACTATATTTAATATAATTAGATTGTTATCAATCCAGAAGGCTTCTATTGCTGCCTCAGCTGCAGCAATAACCCACTTTGTTGTTTATTCGGTAACAGTATCTTGCTTGGAAGATTTCTAGCTCACTGTTCCATTATAGTACCGTTGTTACGACTTATAGTCATTTATATCGGTTAGGAAACTTGCAGTAGTGAACCCAATCACTTCAAGTTCTCCTTCTCCATAATATAAGACAACTTCCTTAGTTCTCTAAGATACTAAGTATGTTCTTAACCTCAATCCAATGACTATCACTTGGATTAGCCTGATTGTGACTCCATATGCTTAAAGCGTATGAGACATCAGGTCGCGTACATATATTTCAATGTACGAGTTCTCGGAGAGTATCAACAACTTTAAATCTATCACAGTAGATCTTTATTTCTTGAATAAATGTTGTTTCTCCCAAGAATTCTACGGAGAATTTTCATGAAAGCCAAGATTTCACCGATTGTATTATGGGAATGTCATTTCCAAGAAATGACATGTCTTCAATACTATACAGGACATTCACTGTCAGTGCGCTCCCACTAACCTCCTTATATACACAAGAATCATTTTCGTTTTTGAATTAAATCATATACCATTATGATTACATCAAAACAATATAGTTCCAAGAACGCAATGCTTGCTTCAATCCATACATGGATCGAATAACCTGCAAACCATGTTTGCTAGTTTTGGTACGACAAAACCCTCAGGATGTTGTAAACATCCTCCAAAAGGATTCCATTTAAGGAAAGCGATTTTGACGTTCAGCTGCCATATTTCATAAATGAAACATGCAGTATTAGCAAACATTATCCAAATGGATTTAACCGTGGCAACAGGTAAAAGATTTCGTCGTAATCGACAGAATGTTGATAACGATACCTTTTCGCTACAAGCCTAGTTTAGTACGTTGGTATGTTGCCTTCCATGTATCTCTTCCTTCAAGACTTATATAGTACCATTATGCACAATGCCTTCTGGTACATCAACCAGTGTCAAAACTTGGTTAGTATACTTCGAATCCATTTTGGACTTCATGGCACTTTGCCATAATTGGGAGTCGATACCTTGTATCACTTCCTCATACGTAGTCAGTTCGTATTCCTCAATAAGATTGACATCTTTATGAGGTGAGATCAAAAAAACATATCCCAGATTATTTTCTGACTCTCTCCGGCTTACGTGGTTCTTGTGTATTCGAAGATTATGGTATAGTTTCATCCTTGATGAATTATTTGTATTCCATTAAGGAATCGGTGCCTGGATAGTATTACTCTGATTTTCATCGAGTTTTACTTTCCTCCCACTTACCACTGCATATCGGTATACCTCTTAGGAAAACCGCATGGTGAGCAACAATTACATTGTTCTCTTGTGAGTTGTATAAGTCCTATACTTTGGTTTCCCTAGGATAACCTACAACTTAGGCACTTATCCGATTTGGGTTCTAGTTTGGTATCATCCAAACATATGCCTAGCATCCCAAATCTTCAGGAATGTGAAACCCGGTTTCTTTCCTGTTCTTATCTAATATGAAATCTGTCAAACATATTTTTATGGAACCTTATTCTAAATAAGTTCTGCACTGTTTTGGCTTATCCGTTGAAGGAAATGGTAGCTTAGAGCGACTCATGATTAACCTTATCAAGTCCAACAAAATTTGGTTTCTCAGTTCGGACACACCGTCAAACTGACGTGTTCCGGGAGGAGTCCTCATTGAAAGAATACTATACTCTTTCAAGTATATGAGAAACTTATTGCTTAAGTATTTTCATCATGGTCTAACCATGATGGTTTAATACTTTAGCCGAACTGTTTGTCTAGTTCGAGTCCAAACTATAAAAGTTTCCGATTTGTGTTTCAAAAGAAACACATAACCATAACGCGATGCCACATCTGTAAAGGTCACGAAACATTCATATCCACCTCTAGCCTGGCTAGACATGGGCCTACTTACGTCACTATAACGAGGGCTAACAGATCAGTGGCATTTGTACTTTTACCAAGTAAAGGTCTTCTAGGCACTTTGCCTAATAAACTAGATTCGTAGACATCATTTGAATGGAATCAAATCTGTCTTAGTATCCACTCTTCGAAAGTGTAGATATATGAGTCTTGTTAATTGTGTCCCAGACAACAATGCCACTTATAAGTTTCAACTGATTAAATCAGTTTGAGCTATTTGTTTGTCCTGTTATATGTTTGAGACTTATTTATATTCAAAATATAAATACTGTTATTCACATCTAATGTGTTTATCTCAATATCATCTTTATAAATGAAACACTTTAGTGTTCTAGAATATAAAGGTATACCCACAACGGGTTAAACCCTGATATAGAGATAATGTTTCTAGTCAAACTAGTTATATTTTAACAGTTTCCTAATTTAAGTACTCACCCAAGGGCAGTTCCTAAACTTAGGTATCTACGGTTAAAACAGCGACTCTTGTCCCGTTTCTTATTCGCAGATAAATCTCAACTGAAGTCAGTATCCTACTTTTCAGCAGATTCTGCACACTAGTACATATTTATATACCACACTCAGTATCTAAAATCCAATTTTAATACTAGTAGTGAACATATTTATGACAAACATACTCGAAGTCGGAACGTTGCCCGTCTTCAATTCCTTCATGTTTGCCTTGTCAATACGGCAGTCACGCTTCCGTGTCCCCATTTGCCATAATTTAGGCAAACATTTTGGGATATGTCATATGTCTTCCCAGAAGATTATAATGATTTTGCCTTTGCCATTTTCCACACCCCAGAAGCCTTTGGCCAAGCCTAGGCCTTCTGGGATGTCGAAGTAAGATGCGCCTTGCGCTTCTTGCCTTATTGCAAACTTTGGCTTTGTCTTCTTGAGTATAGCATTAAATCTCCAAGAGTTTTCTATTGCAATTTGTACTTCTAAGATCTAAGGATAGATCTATGAAGATCTTTCAATTTCAATATCATACTATAAGGATCTAATCCTTAGTTCTGATTAAGAAATTAAGGAGTCTATTTGGAAAGCATAATGGATTAAGCACCAAAGTTATCATCACATGAATCTTCCAAAGATTATACTCTACTATTTACTCAACTCCGGGCTTAGGCCCGAGATGTTATTCTATCAAATATATTAACTTCTCAGTTTTCAGGACTATCCTGAAGTTTTATTCCCAATTTGAAAATTAAAGTCGTTCAAAATATTTTCACCCAGGTTTCACTAATCTTTCACTTATCTTGATTGCTATAGTCCAACTATCCAATCAACGATTTTAGATACTATTTATTATAATGATTACTATAGTCCAACTATATAATCAACTATAATTTAATTGGTTAATTTCAATTATGTTGATTACTATAATCCAATTATAAAATCAACTATTTATTGAAATAGTTTGAATACAGTCTAACTGTTTAATTTAAAAAAACTATTAAATATTAGTCCAACTAATATATTAATTTGTATTGACGAAAAATTTTAAAATGACGTGTATGGCAAGTACTAAACGAATATGCAATTTTAATACTTGCCTCCCACTATTTTTCGCGAGCCCTAACCCTTTGGGGAGTACTCGGGACCTTGTTTCCTAGTAGGCTAGGATCCCGTTAAATAAACACACAATCTTGACTTTGGCCAAAACTTGTATGATAATTAACTAGGTAGATCTCTAAGATCAATTGGATACCATCCAATTCCTAGATCCGTAGGTGGACAGCCAAGTCCGAAACATATATCTTATTATGCCAATATAATCCAATATTTTTTGCCTAACCTTTTTCCTCTGAATCAACTAAACTTGGCTTTGGCACAACAAACTTAGTGATCCCAGTTAAGCGGAACCCATTGACCTTGGAAAGCTTCGTATCAATGTCGATGGACAAGGTGATCTTGACTTTGGCCAACAAAACACAACTTGGCCAGACAACCGATATGGAACAAGCCTTCATGATTCAACACATCCGCGACGTACAAAGGTCTTGACTTGGCCAACAAACCAGTGCCAATCTTGGATCTGAGTAAGAATCACTCAATGGAAGGAAAAACGCTTAATATTTGTTGAGGGTTTTTTCGCGTGCAATGGCAACCAATTAATTATCTTGTTAAGGTCTCATCATCATACACCTTTAAACATGCATTCTAAACACATAATAAGGGGCATATAAATAAATAATAATGATATGCTGATGGATACTCAACACATGTTCCTAGAACAAATCTTTCAAATCCTCTCTCTCTCCCCCCTTCCTCTCTCTCGCTAACACAAGTATTACTTCTACCCCATTACATAAGACTTCCAAGAAACCTACTTTTACATTGAGGGGAAAGGTGAGAAGAGAAATACAAAGAGTATAGAGGTAATAGGCTGACACGCAGGTCCAATTAATAAATTCTAAATTTATCACAACAATTTCCAATTTACCCCCACCGATTAATAACCCATTCGATATACATTATTCATGCATCGCAACCATGTATTCAAATAAGCATGTTATCAATCAATGTAATCCAATTAATTAATCTGAATCTTAATGACCATCCCATTTGCAAACAACGATTTGAGTTTGGCGAGTCAAACTCGTTTTGCGAATAAGTACTCAATAGAGAATTCTTGAATTAAATTAAACTACAACTTAAATCAATTTAATTTGTATTTATACTAATTCCCATTTCTTTAAGTTCCAAATTAATATTACACTTTTTAAAGTACCTTTACGACTTAGATTCCAAATCTAATCGTTACGGGTCTCAAGCCCGATTACATCCTGTTATTTAATTAAAGTCCAATGGCTTTAATTAATTTCCTAAGGCATGATTTTGGTCAATAGGGTAAACCCAAATAACAAGCCCATTTAAGGAATCACTGTTAGACAAAATGACCCATAGCGTCACTATTTGCACAGATCATTGTGTTGTTGTAGCAAATTAACTATGTGACAAAGAAATTGCACTCTCATCATTTGTGATCAGATCACCATAGATATATAAATGAAGAGAGGTCCCTATGATTAGTTCCTGGATTGAGATGATATGAGACAGTATCAGTCCGCGAAGGATTAATCATTAAATATCCCTAGCCGTAGTATTATCGAGACTGGACATCGATAATGCGGAATAGGCTAGTATTGCACTTGTGCGCGTTGTGAGGGCACAACGGCATAGTTCTCATATATATAAGTATTGGATACTTATGCAAGTGCGATAGGAGGTCGTGTTTCACCGATGGTACGGGAAACAGCTTCGCTTGGATAGACCCTTCGGAATCCCATTGGTATTATGACTAGGTGTCTATGGGAGGCCGAAATCAAGGTAGGTGTGTATAGTCTTAACCTGAGACTTACATCGCTAATACTTACGACAATCGGTAAACTTTGGTTTTGGTGGTTGGGGGATCTTAACTGGTTCTGTGTTCACCACTTCTGGGTTTATCAGAGAGTCGTAGTGTATTGGATGTGATGTCGAGACGGAAGTATCACTCCAGTCATAATGGAGATGATGTCACGCAGGATACGGTATTAGTGCTCTTTTAGTGATGCGCATCCAATCGGGATATTATGACCAGGTCATGAATATCCGATTATAGAGACTAGTTACCAGACATCCGATATGTGTTTCGGACGGGGCAGACACTTATCCAGCCCCAGCCCTAGCACGTGACCATCCGATACTGGGCCGATATGCACAATACATTTGTATACTACGCTTGATACAGATCTTAATATTCTTAGAGGATATGTCCGGAGAATTGGGCAGACTTGGTGCTTTGCTAGGAGTCGACCTTGTCTCGTAAATCGGTAGAACGTAGTACTTGGTACGTACGTGATTCGGATACTCCGACGACCGTATTTACTGCCAACTTATCCGGAGATCTCATGGGTCGCTTCCCGATAATCCACCGATGACGCACAACTTGCACTCTTGAATAATCTGGGATTATAACAGAAGAGAGAGAGAATTAATCTAGGATTAATTACGGAGATATTTTATCTGGGATAAAATATCGTCTAGAGAGAGATAACGATTAATTTGGAATTAATCGGTAATTAATATATTCGATATATTATACGAAATTAGATTTCGACGCGTAATTAAAATTAGATTTTAATTCGGGCAAACGAGTTAGTTTGGAATTAATTCGTTAGCGACGTCAAATTATTCGATTGAATTAACGTCGCGACGTAAGCTCGGTATTTCGGAAATATCGAACCCGAACGCGTGAGTGCACGTGGGCCCACTTTCATTGGGAAACGTGTGGGGCCCACATGACACATGTCAAGATATGCATTAACTTTGACACATGTCATATTATGCTTATTTGACACTCTAATGCTTTGCATGGAGATTGTGTACAATGCACTCAATGGTATTGCATGGAAATGAAGTGTTTGACACTCTAAGCCTTTGCATGAATTTGTGTCATAAGTTTATTATTAATTTAATAAATTATGGCATAAATATAAATTGATTTTTGGTAAATCATTTTATTAACAAACCATTACAACAATTTCTCTCATTTCTCTCTCTCTCTCACGGCAACACAAGGGAGTGTTTCACTGGTTTGGAACCAGTTTGGGCGTGAGTTAAAGGGAAGCAAGAGTGGTTTCTCATGGTGAGAAATCAAGTGCTAGCACACTACAAGTCTTGCGAAGGTGGTAGGGAGGTTCGACCATGAGACGGGATCCATCCGACGAAGCTTTGAGCTCCGTTTCCCATCTCCAATTTCTGTTTTTGGAGGGAGTGGACTGCATGCAGTGGAGCTCAAAGGCAGTACGTTTTTGGGCTTGATTCATCTTCAAATCGACATAACCGATCAATGTGAGTATTCCGCTACCTCCGTTGATGTATTCATGCATGTTTTCATGTCTTGTTATTGATCTTGGGACCTTAGATTAAACCAACAATGGCATCATGAGCTAAAGTTGCAAGCATGAAATTTGTAGGGCTTAAAAATTTGGGTAAATGTTTGTTGAGCATGATTTGAATGAATTGTTGTTTGAGTATGCTTATAACATGTTTAAATTCATTTTGGTTGGACTAATTTGATGAAAATAGATTTGGAATTATTTTCCCCAAACTTGTCACCTTGGCCGAATGTATATTGATTTTGAATCATTGGAATTTTGTTGATTTGATTCATTGGATGAGTTAAAATCATGTAGGATGATGTTAATTTAATGTCAATTGGATTGTACTTTGAATTGAACATAAACCCTAAATTCCATACCTTGGCCGAATGTGAAATGCCCTAAATGTCTTGGTATATTTTGATTTTATGAACATTGGATGTGTATGAAATCATTCGGGAAGTTAATACGTTGTCGATTGTGTAATTAATCGGATTGAATTCAAATCGGACAAAAAAACCTTCCTTGGCCGAGACTTAGCAAGCATGTTTATGGGTTTGATTTTTCATTATGTGTGTTTGACATGTGATAATGAATTAAGCATGATTAATTGGACTAATTTGGTGCTTCGGAAATATCGATTTAGGTCATTAATCATCGTAATGCACTTTTGGTAATTAAATTGTGAAAATTGGATTTTGGATTTAATTAATTGGGCCTAATTTTGGAAATTAGAATTTAAGTTGTAATTGGGCCTATTGGGCTTGATTTATCAAGTTTGGTTTAGGCCAAGTGGATTGGATCCAATTGGGCCCAAACCTTAACCATAAAGCCCAATTGCGACTAATGAACCTTTAAAGTTTAATTGGGCCTAATGGGCCGAAATTGATTTCTAAGGCATTTTGGGTGATCCCACTATTGGGCTTTGGTTGCCGAAGCCCATGCCTAAAGAAATTAATTGAAGCCCATTAGACTTAAATTAAATTGACGTTGGACGTTAATCGGACTTTGAGTCCCGACACGATTGAATTTGGAATTTAAATCGTAAAAGGTTTATTAATAAAGTGCAATATTCAATTTGGAATTGAATAGTGAATTAGTATTAAATACATGTTAAATTGGATTTAATTATGTAGTTTAATTTAATTCATGAATTCGTACTTTGAGTACTTATTCGCAAAAACGAGTTTGACTCGAACAAAATCAAATCGTTGTTTGAACATTGGATGATCACTTAATTATCAGATTAATTAATTTGATTAGATTGATTGATAGCATGCTTGTATGTGTGAATACATGGTTGTGTTGAATGAATAACGTATATCGGATGGATATTAGTCGGGTGGGCAATTTTGGAAATTGTTGTAATAATTTGATTTATTAAATTGGACCTGCGTGTCCAGCCTTATCACCTTCTTTCTCTTTGTATTCTCTTCTCACCTATTCCCCTCTATGTATATGAGGTTTCTTTAGAAGTGTAGTGTAACGGGTAGAAGTAGTACAAGTGCTAGCTTGAGTGAGAAAGGGAGAGATTTGATCTAGGATCAATGTGTTAAGTATCCATCCGCATATCGTTATTATTTTATTTCATACTCGCTTTATTATGTATTTAGAATGCATGTTTAAGGGTGTATGATGATGAGACCTAACAAAGATAATTAAATTGGTAGCCAATTTGCACGCGAAAAAGCCCTCAAATATCATGCGTTTTTTCCTTCCATTGAGTGATTCTTACTCAAGATCCGAGATTGGCAGGGTTGTTGGCCAAAGTCAAGCCCTTGTCCTTCGAAGATGTGTTTTAATCACGAGGCTTTGTTCCATATCGGTGTCTTGTCCAAGTTGTGGTTTGTTGGCCAAAGTCAAGACCACTTCTTGTCCAATGACATTGATTACGAAGCTTCCATGTCAATGGGTCCGCGCTTGACTGGGATCATTAGGTTTGTTGTGCCAAAGCCAAGGCCTAGTTGATTCAGAGGAAAAAGGTTAGGGTAATATATATTGGATATATAGGCATATATAAGATATATGTTTAGGACTTGGATGTCCACCTACTGGATCTAGGAGTTGGATGAGATCCAATTGATCTTGAGATCTACCTAGTTAATTATCATACAATTTGTTGGCCAAAGTCAAGATTGTGTGATATTTAACGGGATCCTAGCCCACTAGGAAACACGGTTTCCCGAGTACTCCACAGAGGGTTAGAGGCTCGACGAAAAATAGTGGGAGGCAAGTATTGAATTTGCAACATTCGTTCAATACTACTCGCTAAACACGCTCATTTTATTTTACTCGTCGTATTATTAAAAGTATTAGTTGGACTAATATTTTATGTTGTTTTTTAAATATATAGTTGGACTATATACAAACTTATTCAATATATAGTTGATTTTATAATTGGATTATAATCAATATAATTGAATTAAAATGATAGTTGATTTTATAATGGATTATAGTAATCAATATTAAAATTATAGTTGATTAAATAATTGGATTATTGTAATCATTATAATAAATAGTACCTTATTAAAATTGATTAAATAGTTGGACTATTGAAATCAAGATAGAATTGAAAGGTTGAATATTTAAAATATATAATCCTTGGATTAAATGTTTTAAATGATTTAATTTTCAATTGGGAATTAATAATAGGTTAATTTATTTGATAAAATAACTTATTATGACTAAGCCCATAATTAAGCAAATAGTAGAGCATAAAGTCTTTGGAAGATTTATGTGATGATGACTTTAGTGCTTAATTAATATACTTATAATAAATCTATCTTTAGATTTAAAAGTATTAAAATTGCAATTAATAATTCTTGGAGATTAATTGACTATTCTAGTGGAGAAAAGTCAAAGTTTGCAATTGGGCATGTAGCACAAGGTGCACATCATTTCGATATTCTAGAACCCAAGTGGTTTGTGAAATATTGAAAAGGATAATTTCATATCCCAAAGTGACTACCATTTGGATATGGAAGACACGAAGGAATTAAAGAAAGGGCGAGGCTCTAACTTTAAAAAAAATTTGTCAAAGTTATGTTCACTACTAGTATTGAAATTGAATTTTAAATACTTAGTGTGGTACATAATACATATATGTATTGACGTTCAGAATCCGCTGTGAGCTGGATACTGGCTTCAAGCCGAGATTTCTTTGCGGATTGGAAACGGGACGAAAGTCGCTGTTTCGACCGTAATACCTAAGTTTGGGAACTACCCTTTGGGAGGTACCTAAATTAGGAAATGTTATTATGTAACTAGTTTACTAGAGACATTATCTCTATATCAGTGTTTAATCCAATGCGGATAAAACCTTTATATTCTAGAACACTAAAGTGTTTCATTATATAAAGTTGATACTGAGATAAATACATTGGATGTAAATAACATAATTTATATTTTGAATATAAATAAAATCTCAAACATATAAAATGACAAATAAATAGCTCAAATTGATTTGATCAATGGAGACTTATTTGTGGCATTGTTGTCTAGGACACAATTAAACAAGACTCGTATATCCGTACTTTTGAGAAGTGGGTACTAGGACTGATTTGACTATTCAAATAAGGTCTACGAATCTAGTTTATTAGGTTAAATACCTAAAATACTATTTACTTGGTAATAGTAAAAGGGCCACCGATCTGTTAGCCCTATTCATGGTGAAGTAAGTGGGCCCATATCTAGCCAGGCTAGATGTGAACGTGAATATTTCGTGACCTTAACGGATGCAGCATCGCGTTGTGGTTATGTGTTTCTTTTGAAGAACACAGATCGGAAACTTTAAAGTTTCGACACGAAGTAAATTAACAGATCGGCTATAGTATTATTCCGCCACGGCAAGACCGTAATGGAAAATACTTAAGCAGTAGGTTTCTAATGTACATGAAAGAGTACGGTATTCTTTCATATGAGGACTCCTCCCGAGACACGTCAGTTAGACGGTGTGTTCAACCAAAAAACGAATTTTTGTTGGACATGATAAAGTTTATCACGAGTCGCTCTGAGCTACTATTTCCTTCAACAGGATATGTATTAACAGTGCAAAAACTTATTTGGAATAAGGTTCCATATAAATCTGTTTGACAGATCATATAGGATATGAACAGGAAAGAAACGTGGTTTCTCATTCCTGATAATTTGGGTATGCCAGGCATAACGTTTGGATGA
This sequence comes from Zanthoxylum bungeanum, assembly GCA_019454045.1. Taxonomy (NCBI): domain Eukaryota; kingdom Viridiplantae; phylum Streptophyta; class Magnoliopsida; order Sapindales; family Rutaceae; genus Zanthoxylum; species Zanthoxylum bungeanum. The sequence continues at coordinate 50,623 of SKCR01040696.1, forward strand.
TACCAAACTAAAAGACCCAAATTGGATAAGTGTCAATATAAGTTATCCTAAGGGAAACCTTAAGTATAGTACTTATATATCTCACATGAGAACAATGTAATTGTTGCTCACCATGCGGTTTTTCCTGAGAGGAATACCGATATGCAGTGGTCAGTGGGAGGATAGTGATACTCGATGAAAATCGGAGTAACACTGTTCAAGGCACGAAGTCCTTAATGGAACACAAATAGTTCATCTATGATGAATCTATACCATTAATCTTCAAATACACAAGAAACTAGTAGATCGGATAGAGTCAGAAAACAACCTAGGGTATGGGTTTCTGATCTCACCTCATAAAGATGTCAATCTTATGGTGGTGTACCATCCGACTACGTTTAGAGGAAGTGATACGAGGTATCGACTCCATGTTATGGCAAAGTGCCATGAGTCCGAAATGGATTCCATGTATAACAACTATGTTTGGATACTAGTTGTTGTACCACAAGCATTGTGCCTATGGTACGTTAAACGTCTTCAAGGAAGACATACATGGAAGGCAACATACCAACGTGCAAAGCTAAGCTTTTGACGGAAAGGTATCGTTATCAACATTATGTTAATAACGGTTCAACCTTTTACCTGTTGCCATGGTAAATCCATTTTGAAGATGCTTATTGATAACTATATATTTCATTTATGAAATATGTTAGTTACAAATCAAAATCGCTTTCCTGAAAAGGAAACCTTTTGGAGGATGTTTACAACATCCTGACGATTTTATATAACCGACAAACAGGTTTGCGGGTTATTCGATCCATGTTTGGATTGATGCAAGCATATGGTTCTTGGAACTGTCGTTTTGAAATAATCATAATGGTTTATGATTTGACTCAAAACGAAATAATTCTTGTGTATATAAGGAGGTTAGTGGGAGAGCGCACTGACAGTGAAATTCCCATAAAGCTATTGTTGAAAGCTTGGCTTTCAATAGAAATTCTCCGTAGAATTCTGGGGAGTAACAACCTTTATTCAAGGAATAAAGATCTACTGGGATAGATTTGGAGTTGTTAACACTCTCTGGGAAATTGTACATTTAAAATGTACTTGTATTGGTGTCTCATACGCTTCAAGCATATGGAGTCACAATCAGGTCAATCCAAGTGACAGTCACTGGATTGAAGTTAAGAACATCTGTTAGTATCTCAGAGAACTAAAGATGCTATCTTAAACTATGGAGAATGAGAACTTGAAGTGACTGGGATCACTGCTGCAAGTTTCCAAACAGTTAAATACTGCGGTACTATAAAGTTTGAATAACGGGACAGTGAGCTGGAAATCTTCCAAGCAAGATAACTGTTGCCGAATAAACAACAAATGCGGATTATTGCTGCTGCAGCTGAGGCAGCAATAGAAGTCTTTTGGGTCGAAAGTAAATCTAATTAGATTAGATATAGTTCTGTTAGCAGCTGAGCTAGGCGTCAGCATAGGCTAAGGAATTAAAGGTCTCATCGACGATCCAGATATATACTTCTATATCATCTGATTCGTTCGGATCATACATCGTGGCGATGTGATGATCGTATAAATCGCGTCAAACGATAATCAAACAAATCCGCTGACGAAAACCTTTCCTCAGCAATTTGAGCGAACCGTACATAGTTCAGGTGTAGGACACTTGAGTGACTCGCAATGTGCCAAGTGGGAGATTGTTAGACAAAATGACCCATAGCGTCACTATTTGCACAGATCATTGTGTTGTTGTAGCAAATTAACTATGTGACAAAGAAATTGCACTCTCATCATTTGTGATCAGATCACCATAGATATATAAATGAAGAGAGGTCCCTATGATTAGTTCCTGGATTGAGATGATATGAGACAGTATCAGTCCGCGAAGGATTAATCATTAAATATCCCTAGCCGTAGTATTATCGAGACTGGACATCGATAATGCGGAATAGGCTAGTATTGCACTTGTGCGCGTTGTGAGGGCACAACGGCATAGTTCTCATATATATAAGTATTGGATACTTATGCAAGTGCGATAGGAGGTCGTGTTTCACCGATGGTACGGGAAACAGCTTCGCTCTGGATAGACCCTTCGGAATCCCATTGGTATTATGACTAGGTGTCTATGGGAGGCCGAAATCAAGGTAGGTGTGTATAGTCTTAACCTGAGACTTACATCGCTAATACTTACGACAATCGGTAAACTTTGGTTTTGGTGGTTGGGGGATCTTAACTGGTTCTGTGTTCACCACTTCTGGGTTTATCAGAGAGTCGTAGTGTATTGGATGTGATGTCGAGACGGAAGTATCACTCCAGTCATAATGGAGATGATGTCACGCAGGATACGGTATTAGTGCTCTTTTAGTGATGCGCATCCAATCGGGATATTATGACCAGGTCATGAATATCCGATTATAGAGACTAGTTACCAGACATCCGATATGTGTTCGGACGGGGCAGACACTTATCCAGCCCCAGCCCTAGCACGTGACCATCCGATACTGGGCCGATATGCACAATACATTTGTATACTACGCTTGATACAGATCTTAATATCCTTAGAGGATATGTCCGGAGAATTGGGCAGACTTGGTGCTTTGCTAGGAGTCGACCTTGTCTCGTAAATCGGTAGAACGTAGTACTTGGTACGTACGTGATTCGGATACTCCGACGACCGTATTTACTGCCAGATTATCCGGGGATCTCATGGGTCGCTTCCCGATAATCCACCGATGACGCACAACTTGCACTCTTGAATAATCTGGGATTATAACAGAAGAGAGAGAGAATTAATCTAGGATTAATACGGAGATATTTTATCTGGGATAAAATATCGTCTAGAGAGAGATAACGATTAATTTGGAATTAATCGGTAAATTAATATATTCGATATATTATACGAAATTAGATTTCGACGCGTAATTAAAATTAGATTTTAATTCGGGCAAACGAGTTAGTTTGGAATTAATTCGTTAGCGACGTCAAATTATTCGATTGAATTAACGTCGCGACGTAAGCTCGGTATTTCGGAAATATCGAACCCGAACGCGTGAGTGCACGTGGGCCCCTTTCATTGGGAACGTGTGGGGCCCACATGACACATGTCAAGATATGCATTAACTTTGACACATGTCATATTATGCTTATTTGACACTCTAATGCTTTGCATGGAGATTGTGTACAATGCACTCAATGGTATTGCATGGAAATGAAGTGTTTGACACTCTAAGCCTTTGCATGAATTTGTGTCATAAGTTTATTATTAATTTAATAAATTATGGCATAAATATAAATTGATTTTTGGTAAATCATTTTATTAACAAACCATTACACAATTTTCTCTCATTTCTCTCTTCTCTCTCACTCACGGCAACACAAGGGAGTGTTCACTGGTTTGGAACCAGTTTGGGCGTGAGTTAAAGGGAAGCAAGAGTGGTTTCTCATGGTGAGAAATCAAGTGCTAGCACACTACAAGTCTTGCGAAGGTGGTAGGGAGGTTCGACCATGAGACGGGATCCATCCGACGAAGCTTTGAGCTCCGTTTCCCATCTCAAATTTCTGTTTTTGGAGGCAGTGGACTGCATGCAGTGGAGCTCAAAGGCAGTACGTTTTTGGGCTTGATTCATCTTCAAATCGACATAACCGATCAATGTGAGTATTCCGCTACCTCCGTTGATGTATTCATGCATGTTTCATGTCAGTCTTGTTATTGATCTTGGGACCTTAGATTAAACCAACAATCACCCACTTATTTTCCAGAACCCCATTTAGGAGGCCCATTAGCCAATTAAATAATTAAAGGTCCTTTAAGTCCTAATGCCTTTATGGATATGGGTTTGGGTTGGGCCCAATTGGAATCAACAATTTGCCTAACTACTTGTACAACCAAGCCATTTAAGGCCCAATTACAACTTTAAAGCGCGATTTCCAAATAGGCCCAATTATTACTTACAAAATTCCAAATTTTCATAATCAAATAATCTAAGTGTATGCCATAAATTAATTCCCAAATTAACATTTCCAAAACACAAATTTGTACAATTAATTTGTTATCATCATCATTCATGTCCAACACAATTGAATCAAAAAATCACTCATTTCATGCTTCTTAACTCACGGCAATGGTAGGGATTTTTGTCCAATTCCAATTTCAATCCATTGAATTTAAATTACATTCCCCAAAGTCTTTCAAACTCACCAATGAATCAAAAACACCAAAATTACCATGAGATTAGGTATCAATTGTATTGGCCAAGCCAAGATATTGGGCAAAAATTGATCCAATCAACTTTTCATTAAATTATCCATACAACTTCAATTAAACATAATTCAAGCATACTCAATCAAAGAATTTTATCATCAAGCTCAAATTCAATTTACCCAATTTTTACCCTAAGTTCAAGTTTCATCCTCAAAATGGCTCAAGATACCGTTGTTGGGTTTCTCTAAGGTCCCAAAGATCATTTTAAGCACATAAACATGTATGAATACAACAAAGAAGTTGCGGAATACTTACAATGATCGGTTGTGCGATACGAGGAACAACAAAAACTTTTTATGCCCTTTGAAGCTCCTTGAACTCTCGGCATTTACTGGTTTTGTCCTCCTCAAAATTCGGCCATCTTAGTCCTCCAAGCTCCAAGCTTTTGTGTTGTGATTCCAAGCTCACAAGTGCGGTTCCCTATCACCTTCACAAGACTCCTAAACCGTGCTAGCACTCTGGAAATTGATCCAATCGTTAGTGTAAGCCCTCATGAGACTACAACTCGTCCACTAGGGACACCTATGGGTTTAAAGGCTTGTTACGTATGCTAAATGCAACCGTGATCCCTGCGGAAGTGGCTTAGTTTTATTTTATTTTATTTTAAAAATGTTTATGTTATTTCATTTTGTTGTTTTCCCACTCATTTGACTTAATATTTTGTATAGTTTCTTGAGTTTTGTGAATATTTTACGTGTTTTGTGGTATTTTGTAGATAATAAAATAACAGGACTCTCTAGAATCAATTCCGGGTCAAAATAGTGAAAAACAGAGAAAAATGGAAAAATATAATTTCTTGCTAAAATGCGCCGTGCTAAAATACGTCGTCTGCTTATGTATGCCGAAGACTGCTAACATGCGCCGGACACGTGGACTAATCAGAGAAGTTTTGCTATCACGCGCCATTGCTATTATATTCCTGCCACGTGTCAACTTCACAGTAAATCTGCTAACGTGCGCCGTGCCACGTGTCACCATCACATGGTGCCGACAATACACATATTTGCTGACGTCATCATCACGATTGTTGGTTTCTAGGGTGGTCCCAAGATCAATATAAGCATAGAAATGGAATGAATACTCAAAGAAGTGAGGCAGAAAACACACTTACATTGAAGGGCTTTTGATGTAATGATCAACAAAACTTTTAGTCTTTGCACTTTGATGGATTCAGCCAAGGCTCCCTTTTGTTGATGAAGATGATCAAGCTCCAAGCTTTTAAAGGATTCCAAGCTCTTAGTTCGGTTCCCTATCACCTTGTATTGATTCTTGAATGTATGCTAGCAATGGAGGAAGAAAAACAATTCTTCTAACTCTTGGGAGAGGCCCACGGTTTTTTCAATTTTGGGAGAGAGAGTATTTTTGTTTTTTCAACTTTTGTTTTCTAAAAACAATAATGAAAAACCAATAACAAAATTTGGTATATCTTTCCAAAAGTCAACCACCAATTTTTGGCTCCAAAATGGCATTAAATGCCCACACCAACCCTTTTCATGAATAGTGACTGCATGTCACTCACCAAAAAGGTGATAAGACATCTATCACTAAAGTGACAAGTGATGTGACTCGCGATGTGACTTGCGGCCGCACTTGATTCAAAATCAGAGTGGCATCGCAAACATATTCCGAGCTCGGTTTCGTTAATTCTGAATTAATGAGTTTTTCGTTGCGTCGTAATTAAATAAAATTTAATTAAATAATCATGCCTAGCAAAATTACTATTCATATCGCTTGCAAATTAATTCTAAATCAATTCGTTAGCCCGAATTAAAATCTAATTTTAATTCTGCGTCGACATCGAATTTCGTATAATATATCGAATATATTATTTTATCGATTAATTCCAAATTAATCGTTCTCTCTCTTTAAATGGTACTTTATCCCAGATAAAGTCTATCCGCTATTAATCCCAGATTAATAAAGTTCGAATCATACATCATCGGTGAATCTTCGGGAAGCGACCCAAGAGATCTCTGGATTTGTTGGCAGTAAATCTGGTCGTCGGACTATCCGAACACGTACGTACCTCGTACTATGTTCTTACCGATTTACGAGACAAGGTTGGATTCTAGCAAAGTGCCATGCCTACCCAATTCTCCAGAAATATTCTTAATGGAATATATGATCTATGTAAGGCGTAATATACGTAGTATTGCGTATCTCGTGATCCAGTATCTCGTGATCACTAGCAACTAGTCTCTTTATTATTGGATAATCATGACCTAGTCATATTATCCCGACGGTTGCAACATTTTAGAGAACCAGTTCTGTATCCCTGCGTGACCATCATCTCCAAATGACTGAAGTGATACTTCCATCTTGACATCACACCCAATACACTACGATTCTCAATAAACCAAGAAGAGGCGTACACAGAACCTCTTAAAGTCCTGGATGACCAAAACCAAAGCGTATTGATTGTCGCAAGTACTAGCGATGCAAGTCTCAGGTTAAAAACAAATACACTTACCTTGATACGGACTCCCATAGACACATAGTCATACTACCAATGGGATTCTGTGGGGTCTATCCAGAGCGAAGCTGTTTCCGGTACCATCGGTAAAACACAACCTCATACCACACTTGCATAAGTATCCAATACTTAAATATATGAGAACTATGATGTTACGCTTCCATAACACGCACAAGTGCGATATTAGTCTATTCCGCATTATCGATGTCCAGTCTGGATAACACTACGACTAGGGATATTTAATGATTAAACCGTCGTGGATTGATACTGTCTCATATCATCTCAATCCGGAACTAATCATAATGACTTTCATCATTCAAACATTTAAGTAATCTAATTACGAAATGATAAAAGGAAATTTTCATTGCTACATAATTAATTTGTACAAAAACACAATGTCTTTTACAAATAGTGACGCTATGGGTCATAATTGTCCAAAAATCTCCCACTTAGCCTATAGCCAGTCACTCAAGCATCTAACACATGAACTATGTACATTCAAACTTTTGCTGAGGAATGGCTTTCGTCAGCGGATCTGCAATGTTGTCCTCTGATGCGACCTTATCGATCTTCAGATCGCCACGATGTATGATCTCACGAATCAGATGGAAACATCGAAGAAAATGCTTGGATCATTGATGAGATCGCGGTTCCTTAGCCTACGCTATAGCCCCGTTATTGTCACAATACAATGGAACAGGCTCAGCTGCTAACGGAACTACTCCTAATCCAATTAGTAATTTTCAGATCCAAACTGCCTCCTTTGCTGCTTCAGCTGCAGCGATATACACTGAGGCGAACGGTATCCGACTCATGTTGTCTCTCTGATCTTGAGTTTTAGGACACATGTCCTTAGATAGAGTGACGCCATGTGACACTGGCAATAGTCCCCTCTTGGACTGATCCATGTTGAATCTCTTCAACACTTTGTCAATGTACGTGCTCTGGGAGAGTCCAAGCAGCTTTCTAGATCTATCCCGGTAGATCTTTATTCACAGAATAAAGGCTGCTTCTCCCAGATCTTTCATGGAGAATTTTAATGAAGGCCAAGCTTTCACCGATGTTAACATGCGAATGTCATTGCCAATAAGCAATACATCGTCAACATAAAGGATAATGAAAGCCCACTGTCCTTATTGTATACACAAGGATCATCTTCGTTTTGAACGAAATCATATTCTTTTATGATCTCATCAAAACGTTGGTTCCAAGAACGCGAAGCTTGCTTCTGTCCATAAATGGACCGATTTAACTTGCAAACTTTATTTGCATGTTTAGGCACGACAAAACCGTCAGGCTATTGAATATAAACATCCTCCAACAGGTTTCTGTTAAAGAAAGCGGTTTTGACGTCCATCTTCCATATCTCGAAATCAAAATATGCAGGAATAGCAAGCATTATCTGAATGTATTTAATCATGGCAACGGGTGAGAATGTTTCGTCGCAATCGACACCATGTCGTTGACGATACCCATTCACTACAAGCCTAGCTTTGTACGTTTGTATGTTGCCATCCATGTCGGTCTTCTTCTTGAAGACCCATTTGCATCCAATAGGCTTTACGCATTCTGGTGCATCAACCACTGTCCAAACTTGGTTGGTATACACGGAATCCATTTCAGAATTCATGGCATCTTGCCATAAACCAGAGTCGATACCTTGTATCGCCTCCCCATATGTAGCCGACTCATCTTCCTCAATGAGATTAATATCTACATGAGGTGAGATCAGAACCCATACCTCTCAGGTTGTTTTCTGACTCTCTCCGACCTACGCGGTCCTTGTGTAATCGAAGATTGTGGTACAGCTTCATCCCTGATGAACTGTTCATGTTCCATTGAGGATTCTATGCCAGGAACAATATCACTATGATTTTCATCGAGTTCTACTTTCCTCCCACTTATCACTGCATTTAGGAATTCATTTTCAAGGAAAACCGCATATAGAGCAACAAAAACTTTGTTCTCTCGTGTGTGATAGAAGTAATATCCTTTGGTTTCCCTAGGATATCCTACAAATAGGCATTTATCCGATTTGGGTTCTAGTTTGGTACCTTCCAAACCTTTGACGTATGCCCAGCAACCCCAAATCTTCAGGAATGAGAAACCCGGTTTCATTCCAGTCCATATTTCATATGGTGTATGTTGAACAGACTTTGACGGAACCTTATTCAAAATAAGTATTGCACTGTTTAATGCATATCCTCATAAGGAAATAGGTAGCTCAATGCGACTCATCATTGACCTTACCATGTCTAACAAGGTTCAGTTTCTCCGTTCAGACACACTGTTTAATTGCGGTGTTTTGGGAGGAGTCACTTGTGAAAGAATACAATATTCTTTCAAATAGTCAAGAAACTCATTGCTCAAGTATTCGCCACCACGGTCCGACCGCAATGTCTTAATACTTTTACCGGTCTGTTTTTCAACTTCGTATCGAAACTCTTTGAATTTCTCAAAAGTCTTCAACTTGTGTCTCATAAGATACACATAGCCATAACGTGATGCATCATCGATAAAGGTTACAAAGTATCGATAACCACCTATAGCCTGGCTAGACATGGGCCCACAAATGTCACTGTGAACAAGGGCTAATAGTTCGGTGGCGCGTACACCTTTACCGCTAAAAGGTGATTTAGGCATTTTGCCTAATAAGCAAGATTCGCAAATGTAATATGAATTTGGATCAAATCCATCCAAGTACCCACTCTTCGAAAGTGTGGATAAACGAGTCTTGTTTATGTGTCCCAGACGACAATGCCACATATAAGTTTCATCTTTATGACTTACTTTAAGCCTTTTGTTTGTTACATTTTGAGATTGATTTATATTCAAAATATAAAGACCATTATTTGCATCAGCTGTGCAAATTTCTATATCGTTTTTATACATAAAACACCCAGTGTTTCTAAATAAAAAAATGTACCCACATTGGGTCAACATAGATACAAAAATTATATTCATAGTCAAACTAGGTACAAAATAACAGTTTGTAAGTTCAATTACATGCCCTGAGGGCAGTTCTAAAACAAAAGTGCCAACGGCCAAAACGGTGACTGGAGTCTCATTTCCAACATGGAGGTCAATCTCTCCTGACGTCTGTTTTCTTCTAATTCGCAGATCATGCACATCAGTACAAATATTAGTACCATAACCAGAATCAAAATCCAATTTTTTAAACTAAAAGTAGTCATGTTTATCTCTATAACAAACATACATGAGGCTGGTGCCTTGCCCGCATTTATCTCCTTCTGGAGCGCCTTGTACTTGTGGCAGTCACACTTCCAGTGACCCCGCTTGCCGCACTGGAGGCATACATCCTGAGACTTGTCCTTTGGCTTCCCAGAAGCCTTTGACGTTTTGCCATTGCCATTCTTATGATTTTTCTTTTTAACACCTCCAGTCGCCCTGGGCCCATCCCTCAGAGTCCGAGATGTAGAAGCAAAGTGCGCCTCACGCTTCTTAACCTTAAGAAGTTCCTTCTCTGCCTCACCCAGCGGGGACATCGGCTCTCCAATTGTCTGCTCTTGGTTCATCATGTTGTTCAATAGATGTACCCTCCGACATCCGAGCGCGGAAGAGCTTTTTCTATAACTTATATCTCTGCGATCTAAGATTAGATTGGTGTAGATCATTCAATTTCGCCAACATGGTATAGAGATCCAATCCCTTGTTCTATCGACAAAATTGGTGAGTCATAGCAGCAAGCATGATAGATTGAGCAGTTGCGTTGTCATCGCTATGTGTCTTCCAAAGATCTATCTCGAGCAACTGATCAGATTTGGGCTTAGGCCCAAGAGGTCTCTCTATAGTATATAACAGCCTCTCGGATCCAAGGACTATCCTTAGATTCATGTCCCAATCAGAAGATTTAGTGTCGTTGAAGACATTATCGCCCATGATGATGTCCCGAACACTGTTATTTCCTGTCATTTTAACTGCGATAATCTAATTATCCAATTAACAATGTTGGGTACAGTCTAACTGTTACAAGAAAAATAATACAATATTAGTCCAACAAATAAAATAATTTTGACGAAATAATTTGAAAACGCGTAAAGCTAAGTATTTGAACGAAATTGCAAATTCAATACTAGCCTCCCACTACTTTTCGGGGAGCCTCTAACCCTCTGTTGAGTACTCGGGAAACCCAGTTTCCTAGTGGGCTAGGATCCCGTTAAATAACGCACAACCTTGACTTTGGCCAACAAGCTGTATGATATGTAACTTGGTACATCTCGATGATCAATTGGATCTCATCCAATTCCTAGATCTGGTAGGTGGACCTCCAAGTCTGAAACATATATACAATATATATGCCAATATATCCAATATATTTTCCTAACCTTTTTCTCTGAATCAACTAAGCCTTGGCTTTGGCACAACAAGCTTAATGATTCCAGTTAAGCGTGACCCATTGACCTTGGAAAGCTTCGTAATCAATGTCGATGGACAAGAAGTGATCTTGACTTTGGCCAACAAATCACAACTTGGACAAGAAACCGATATGGAACAAAGCTTTCATGATTCGAACACATTCGCAATTGACAAATGTCTTGACATTGGCCAACAAAACAGTGACAATTTGGGATCTTGAGTAAGAATCACTCAATGGAAGGAAAACACTTAATATGTTTTGAGGGTTTTTCGCGTAAATTGGCAACCAATTTATTATCTTTGTTAGGTCTCATCATACACCTTAAGCATGCATTCTAAAAGCATAATAAGGCGCGGAAAGTAAATTAATAACGATATGCGGATGGATATTTAACAACTTGTTCCAAGAATAAATCACTATATTTCCTCTCCCCGGCTAGCACTATTATACTTCTACACAATTACAAAATACAATAATAGAAACCTCATTAACATTAAGGGGAATTAGGTGAGAAGAGAATACAAAGAATCAATAAAGATAGAAGGCTTGACACGCATGTCCAATTTATAAATTCTAAATTTACAACAATTTCTAAAATTGCCCTTTCCCTTCTAATATCCATCCGATATACGCTATTAATTCATCACATCCATGTATTCATCAAGCATGTTATTCAATCAATCTAATCAAATTAATTAATCTTTGAATATTAGTGATCATCCAATGTTCAAATAATGATTTGATTTGCGCGAGTCCAACTCATTTTTGAATAAGTACACGAAGTATAAATTCTTGAATTATATCGAACTACTCTTTAAATCTAATTTAATTCGTATTCTATACTAATTCACTTATTTATTTCCAAATTAAATAAATACACTTTTTAATGCGCTTTAATGACTCAGATTCCAAATATAATCTAAATTGGTCTCAAAGCCCAATTAACATCCAATGTTGTTTAATTAAAAGTCCAATGGGCTTTCAATTGATTTCATAAGGAATGGGCTTTAGTCAATATGGGTCAAACCCAAATACCAAGGCCCAATTAAGGAATCACCCTTATTTGCCAAGAAACCAATTTTGGCCCATTAGGCCCAATTAAACATTTAAAGCCCATTTGTTATATTTGGACTTAATGGAATGATTTAGGCCCAATATGGATCCAATACATTTGGCCCAAACCTACTTGGCCCTGTTGGGTTTCTCTAAGGTCCCAATAAACATTATCAAGCAAGAAACAACATGTGAATACATCAAGGAGGTGCGGAATACTCACAATGATCGGTTGAGCGATGCGACGAAGAAAAAAAACTTCAAGCTCCCTCCAAGGTGGCTCACGGCAGTGACTGGTTTTTGCTCCTCAAATATTCAGCCATCTTGGTCCTCCATGCTCCAAGCTTTTGTGTAGTGATTCCAAGCTCACAAGTGTGGTTCCCTATCACCTTCGCAAGTCTCTTTGTGTGCTAGCACTTGGTGATTTTTGCCACAAAAATCACCATCTTCTTCCTTGTGTTCTCGGTTTTGGATAGAAAAAAAACAGAAGAAGAAAATGGCCCTCTTGGCCTAGAGAGATGAGAGGAGGGAGATAGTGAAAAATGTTAAGTGTTTGGTTGTTGGAAAATAAAGTGTATCTAATACACAAAAAAAGAAAATTCAAATACCAAATAAAATATTGATAATTGTCTTTCAAGCCATCAAAAGCTTTCCAACAACTCACATCAATCTCTCAATCAAGTGACTAGTTGTCACATCACTCAAGTGACAAGTGATTTGACGTTTCATGTGACTTGTGGGCCCCACTCGATTCAAAATGCGAGTACGTCCGCAAACTCTCCCGGGCTCAGGTTCGTTAGTTCCAAATTAACGAATTTTCCGTTGCGACGTAATTAAATCTAATTTAATAACTTTGCCTAGCAAAATTACTATTCACATCGCTAACGAATAAATTCTAAATTAACTCATTCGCCCGAATTAAAATCTAATTTCAATTCCGCGTTGAAATCCAATTCTTATAATATATCAAATATATTATTTTATCGATTAATTCCAAATTAATCGTATTCTCTCTTTAATTAATATTTTATCCCAGATAAAATATCTCTGTAATTAATCCCAGATTAATTTTCTCTCTCTTCAAATTAATCCTAGATTAATAAAGTGTGAGTCATACGTCATCGGTGAATCTTCGGGTAGCGACCCATGAGATCCCCGTATATGTTGGCAGTAAATCCGGTCGCAGACTATCCGAACACGTAAGTACCTAGTACTACGTTTGTACCGATTTACAAGACAAGGTTGGCTTCTAGCAAAGCGCCATGCCTACCAAATTCTCCAGAAATATCCTTACAGGAATATGTGATCTATATCAGGCGTAGTATACGTAGTATTGCGTATTTCGATCCAATATCGGATGTCACGTGCAAGGCCTGGGGCTGGAAATGGGTCTGCCCCGTACGAAGCACATATCAGATCTCTGGTAACTAGTCTCTATATCGGATAATCATGACCTAGTCATATTATCCCGATGATTGTTGTACATAAGAGCACCAGTATCGTATCCTACGTGATCATCATCTCCACTATTACTGGAGTGATACTTCCATCTCGACATCACACCCAATACACTACGATTCTCAATATACCCATAAGAGGCGTACACAGAACCCGGTTAAAGCCCTGGACGACCAAAACCAAATTACATTGATTGTCGTAAGTATTAGCGGTGCAAGTCTCAGGTTAAGACCAAATACACCTACCCTGATTCGGTTTCCATAGACACATAGTCATACTACCAATGGAATTCCGATGGGTCTATCCAGAGCGAAGCTGTTTTCTGTACCATCGGTAAAACACAACCTCCTACTACACTTGCATGAGTATCCTATACCCAAATATATGAGAACTATGTCATTATGCCCTCACAACGCGTACAAGTGTAATAATAGTCTTTTACGCATTATCGATGTCCGATCTCGATAATACTCTGACTAGGGATATTTAATGGTTAAACCATCGTGGATTGGTACTGTCTCATATCATCTCAATCCAGAACTAATCATATGGACCTTTCATCATTTATACATCTTGGTGATCTAATCACAAATGATAAAATAACAATTTCCTTCGTCATATAGATAATTTGTACAACAACACCATGATCTGTACAAATAGTGACGCTATGGGTCATAATTGTCCAACAATCTCCCACTTGGCCTATAGCTAGTCACTCAAGTGTCTTACACCCGAACTATGTACGGTTCGCTCAAATTACTGAGAAATGACTTTCGTCAGTGGATTTGCATGACTATCATCTGATGCGATTTATTCGATCATCATATCGCTGTATGTTTCTATGATTAGTCCCAAAGAAAGTATAAGCCAATGAAACACACGATTTATACATGCAAAGCTTGAAGCATGGCGGAATCATACTTACAAAGCTTGTGACGAAAAATGATGAAGAAAATCCTTGAGTCTTCAAGGAGGAAACTTTCGGCCAAGGAGAAATGAAGAAGAAGCTTTAAGTCTTTTAGTATTCCAAGCTCCAAGGTTGTTTCCCTATCACCTCCTTTGATCCTTCATTGTGCTAGCAAAATGGAGAGGATGAAAAAAAATATTTCTTGCCTTGTTGAAGCTCACGGCGTGAGCAAGAAGAAGAGGGAAGAGGCTTTTGGTTTTCCTTTTTTTTTCTCTTTCCTGTTTCCAAAACCGTGAAGGATGAGATAACAATTACCAAAAAATATTTGGTAAATATCCCTCCAAAAACGTGAAAAAGTTTTTCCCTCCCAAAAAGCCATTAAATGGCCTCACCTACTTACTTTGAGAATAGTGACAATGTATCATCCAATAAAGGTGACTAGATACATCCATCAACTAGTCGTGTCAAGTGATGAGACTTCGCGATGTGATTTGCGGGTCCCACTCGTTTCAAAATACGAATGTGTCCGCAAACACTTTCGGGCTCGGTTTTGCTAATTCCGAATTAACGAATTTCCGTGGCGACGTAAATTAAATAATTATGCCTAACGAAATTACTATTCACATCGCTAACGAATTAATTCTAAATTAATTCGTTTGCCCGAATTAAAATCCGATTTTAATTCCGCGTCGAAATCTAATTTCGTTTAATATATCGATATATATTATTTTATCGATTAATTCCAAATTAATCGTTCTCTCTCTAATTAGCCTTTATCTAAGATAAAGTTTCTCCGTAATTAACCAAGATTAATAAAGTTCGAATCAAACATCATAGGTGAATCTTCGAAGCGACCCAAGAGATCTTCGGATATGTTGGCAGTAAATACGGTCGTTGGATAATCCGAACACGTACGTACCTCGTACTACGTTTTTACCGATTTACAAGACAAGGTTGGCTTCTAGCAAAGCGCCATGCCTACCCAATTCTCCAGAAATATTCTTATTGGAATAATGATCTTTATCAAGCGTAGTATACCTTAGTATTGCGTACATCGATCCAGTATCAGACGATCACATGTTAGGCCTGGGCTGGAAATGTGTGCCCCGTACGAAACATATATCGGACATCAAACAACTAGTCTCTTTAAATCGGACAATCCTGACCTGGTCATATTGTCCCGACGGTTGCAACCTTTTATAGAGTACTAGTTTCTGTATCTTACGTGATCATCATCTCCATATGTCTGAAGTGACACTTCCATCTTGACATCACATCCAGTACACTACGATTCTTGATAAACCCAGAAGAGGCGTACACAGAACCGGTTAAAGCCCCGAACCACCAAAACCAAAGTTTACCGATTGTCGCAAGTACTAGCGATGCAAGTCTCAGGTTAAGACCATATACACCTACCCTGATGCGGCCTCCCATAGACACGCAGATATACTATCAATGGGATTCCGCGGGGTCTATCCAGAGCGAAGCTGTTTTCCGTACCATCGGTAAAACACAACCTCCTATCGCACTTGCATAAGTATCCAATACTTAAATATATGAGAACTATGCCACATGCCATCACAACGTGCACAAGTGCAATACTAGTCTATTCCGCATTATCGATGTCCGATCTCGATAATACTCCGACTAGGGATATTTAATGATTAAACCTTTTATATTGATACTGTCTCATATCATCTCAATACGGAACTAATCATATGGACTTTTGCCATTAATATATCAAAGTAAATAATTTACAAAACGGCAAAAGGCAATTTCATTATCACATAGTTAATTTTGTACAATAATACAAATATTTACAAAACAGTGACGCTATGGGTCATAATGTCTAACAATCTCCCACATGGCCTATAGCCAGTCACTCAAGCATCTAATACCTGAACTATGTATATGTCGTTCAAACACATGCTGAAGAACAGCTTTCGTCAGCAGATCTTCAATGTTGTCATCCGATGCGACCTTCTCGACTTTTACATCGCCACGATGTATAATCTCCCGAATCAGATGGTAACGCCGAAGAACATGCTTGGATCGTTGATGAGACCTTGGTTCCTTAGCTTGTGCTATAGCCCCGTTATTGTCACAATACAATGGCACGGGCTCAGCTGCTAACGGAACTACTCCTAATCCGATCAGGAATTTTCGGATCCAAACTGCCTCCTTTGCTGCTTCCGACGCAGCGATATACTCCGCTTCTGTTGTTGAATCGGCAACAGTATCTTGCTTGGAAAATTTCCAGCTCACTGCTCAGTTATTCAAACAAAAAATGTACCCCGATTGCGACTTGAAGTCGTCCTTGTCGGTTTGGAAACTTGCATCAGTGTACCCAGATACCTCAAGTTCTCCACCTCCATAAATTAAGAAAGCATCCTTAGTTCGTCTAAGATACTTAAGGATATTCTTAACTGCCATCCAGTGACCTTCACCTGGATCGGCCTGAAAGCGACTGCACATGCTCAAAGCATATGACACATCAGGTCGCGTACATATCATGGCATACATGATCGATCCGACTGCCGAGGCGAACGGTATCCGACTCATGTTATCTCTCTCTTCTTTAGTCTTAGGACACATGTCCTTAGATAGAAGGATACCACGTGACATTGGCATCAATCCCTTCTTGGATTGATCCATGTTGAATCGCTTCAACACTTTGTCAATATATGTACTCTGGGAGAGTCCAAGCAGCTTTCTAGATCTATCTCGGTAGATATTTATTCCTAGAATAAAGGCTGCTTCTCCCAGATCTTTCATGGAGAATTTTAATGAAAGCCAAGCTTTCACCGACTTAGCATGGGAATGTCATTGCCTATAAGCAATACATCGTCGACATAAAGGACAATAAAAGTCAGTGCTCTCCCACTAACCTTCTTGTATACACAAGGGTCATCAGCATTGCACGAAATCATATTCTTTTATGATCTCATCAAAACGCTGATTCCATGACCGTGATGCTTGCTTCAATCCATAAATGGATCGATTTAACTTACAAACCTTGTTTGCAAGTCTAGGTACGATAAAACCGTCAGGCTGTTGCATATAAACATCCTCCAAAGGTTTCCGTTAAGGAAAGCGGTTTTAACGTCCATCTGCCATATCTCGTAATCGAAATATGCAGCTATTGCAAGCATTATCCGAATGGATTTAATCATGGCAACGGGGTGAGAAGTTCGTCATAATCAATACCATATTGTTGACGATACCCCTTTGCTACAAGCCTAGCTTTGTACGTTTGCACGTTGCCATCCATGTCGGTCTTCTTCTTGAAGATCCATCTGCATCCAATAGGCTTTACGCCTTCTGGTGCATCAACCAGTGTCCAAACTTGGTTTTCGTACATGGAATCCATCTCGGACTTCATGGCTTCTTGCCATAAAGCGGAATCAATATTCTGTATTGCTTCCTCATACGTAGCCGGTTCATTATCCTCAATAAGATTAATATCTACATGAGGCGAGATCAGGAACCCATATCTCTCAGGTACTGTCCTGACTCTCTCCGACCTACGCGGTCTTTGTGTATATGAAGATTGTGGTACAGACTCATCCCGGATGGTCTGTTTATGTTCCGTCGTTGATTCATTGCCAGGAACAGTATCACTACGATTTTCATCGAGCTCCACTTTCCTCCCACTTACCACTGCATCTAGGAATTCTTCTCAAGGAAAATGCATGTAGAGCAACAAATACTTTGTTCTCTTGTGGGTGATAGAAGTAATATCCTTGGTTTCCCTAGGATCCCACGAAAAGGCATTTATCTGATTTGGGTTCTAGTTTGGTACCTTCCAAACGTTTAACATATGCCCAGCATCCCCAAATCTTCAGGAAGAGAAACCTGGTTTCCTCCCTGTCCATATCTCATATGGAGTCTGTTCAACAGACTTTGACGGAACCTTATTCAAAATAAGTACTGCACTGTTTAATGCGTATCCCCAGAAGGATATTGGTAGCTCAGTGCGACTCATCATCGACCATACATGTCTAACAAGGTACGGTTTCTCTGTTCAGACACACGTTTAATTGCGGTGTTCCAGGAGGAGTCCACTGTGAAAGAATACCATATTCTTTCAGTAATCTTGAAACTCATAACTTAAGTACTCGCCACCACGGTCCGACCGCAATGTCTTAATACTCTTGCCTGTTTGTTTTTCTACTTCGTGTCGAAACTCTTTGAATTTCTCAAAAGTTTCCGACTTGTGTCTCATTAGATACACATAACCATAACGAGATGCATCATCCGTAATGGTTACGAAGTATGATATCCACCTCTAGCCTGGCTAGACATGGGCCCACATACGTCCCTATGAACGAGGGCTAACAGTTCTGTGGCACATTCACCTTTACTACTAAAAGGTGATTTAGGCATTTTGCCTAAAAGACAAGATTCGCAGACATCATATGAATTAGGATCAAATCCGTCCAAGTACCCACTCTTCGAAAGTGTGGATATGCGAGTCTTGTTAATGTGTCCTAGACGACAATGCCACATATAAGCTTCATCTTTAGATTACTCCTTTTGAGCCTTTTGTTTGTTATTTTATGTTTAGGAGATTCGTTTATATTCAAAATATAAAGGCCGTTATTTGCAACAGCAGTGCAAATTTCTGCATCATTTTTATATAAATAAACATAGTGTTTCTAAATACAAAAGTGTAACCTGCTGGGTTAACAAGGATACAGATATAATATTCCTAGAGTAAACTAGGTACAAAATAACAGTCCAAAATTTTAAGTACATGCCCTGAGGGCAGTTCTAAAACAAAAGTCCCTACGGCCAAAACAGCAACAGTGTTCCGTTTCCGACCGTAGATCCATCTCCCCCAACGCCAGCACCCTGCTATTCTGCAGGTCCTGCACATCAGTACAAATATGAGCACCACAACCAGAATCAAAAATCCAATTTTTAAAACTAGAAGTATTCATATTTATCTCAATAACAAACATACCAGAGGCGATAGCCTTGCATCCTTGATATCCTCCTCTGCCCATTGCCCATTCGGCAGTCACATTTCCAGTGACCCCTCTTGCCGCAGTTGAGGCAGTGTCACGAGATTGTCATTTGGCTTCCCAGAAGCCACTGTCAACTTGCCTTTACCTTTTTCTTATGTTTCTTCTTCCTCACCCCTCCAGTAGCTTTGGGCCCAGCCCGGCCTCTGAGAGGTCGATGCATAGTGCGCCTCGCGCTTGCCCCCTTTTGGAGTTCTTTTTTCAGACTCCTTCAAGATGGATAACAGCTCTCCAAGAGAGTCATCCGTGTCATCAACTTATAGTGATTATGATTTGTTTCCAAGAATCAGAAGTGACTGTAAGATCAAATCTACGGTCAGCTCAGCCTCAAAGACTATTCCCATATTGGCCAACTCATCAATATCGGCGATCATTTGAGCCCCGTGGCCTCAACTGATGCGCCTTCAGTCATTCGGGCGCGGAAGAGTTTCTTCACCAACTCGTACCTCTCCATCCGCTTGTTGGTGCGGTGGTGGAGATCTCTCAGTCTAGCCATCATATTATAAGGATCCAAGTCCTTATTCTGGCGACGAAAGTGTTGAGTCATCGAAGCTAACATAATAGCCTGAGCAGTGTCACAATCATCGCTGTGAGTTTTCCATAACTCCAGCTCAAGTGGGTCAGTGGGCTTAGGCGGGAGAGGTATCTGTATAGTGTACAGCATCCTCTCAGCCCCAAGGACTATCCTTAGGTTCATTTCCCAATCAGCGAAGTTTGTGCCCTTAAAGACATTGTCACCCATGATGATGTCTCGGACATTCCCTTGCTTGCTATCTCAACACGATAGTCCAACTATCTAGTTAACGAAAAAATGGGTACAGTCAAACTGTTACAAAAAAATAACAATGTATTAGTCCAACTAATTTTAATAAATAGACGAAATAATATTGAAAGACGCGTAAGGCTAAGTATCTGAACGAAATAGCAAATTCAATACTAGCCTCCCACTATTTTCATCAAGTCTCTAACCCTCTGTTGAGAACTCGGGAAATCCTATTTCCTAGTGGGCTAGGATCCCGTTAAATAACACACAACCTTGACTTTGGCCAACAAGCTGTATGCTATTTAACTAGGTAGATCTCAAAGATCAATTGGATCCCATCCAATTCCTAGATCCGGTTAGGTGGACATCCAAATCCATAACATATGTACATTACATATGCCAATGTATCTTATACATTTTCCTAACCATATCCTCCGAATCATCTAGGCCTTGGCTTTGGCACAACAAACCTAATGATTCCAGTTAAGCGGGACCCATTGACAAGGAAAGTTTCGTAATCAATGTCGTTGGACAAGAAGTGATCTTGACTTTGGCCAACAAATCACAACTTGGACAAGACACCGATGTGGAACAAAACTCTCATGATTCAAGTACATCCTCAATTGACAAAGGTCTTGACTTTGGCCAACAAACCAATGCCAATTTTGGATCTTGAACAGAACATTCAACGGAAGGATAATCGTTTAATATAGATTGAGGGATTTTTGCGTAATTGGCAACCAATTTATTATCTTTGTTAGGTCTCATCATCATACACCCTTAAGCATGCTTCTAAAACATCATAAAGCGCGTAAAGTAAATTAATAGTGATATACAGATGGATATATAAACAACTTGTTCCTAGAACAAATCACTCCTTTTCCTCTCCCCGCTAGCACTATTCTACTTCTACCCAATTACATAATACAATAAGAGAAACCTCATTTACATTGAGGGGAATTAGGTGAGAAGATAATATAAAGAGATAAAAGAGATAAGGCTGGACACACAGGTCCAATTTATAAATTCAAAATTTACAATAATTTCTAAAATTACCCTTTCCCTTCTAATATCCATCGATATACACTATTCATTCATCACATACATATATATTCAATCAAGACATGCTTTACAACCAATCTAATCCAATTAATTAGTCTTTGTTTAAGTGATCATCCAATGTTCAAACAACGGTTTGATTTTGCGCGAGTCCAACTCGTTTGAGAATAAGTACATAAGGTACGAATTCATGAATTATATCGAACTACTCGTTAAATCCAGTTTTTAAGTCGTATTCAATACTAATTCAATTTATTTAATTTCAAATTAAATGTTTACACTTTTAATGTGCTGTTAAAGACTTAGATTCTAAATCTAATCTAATTGGGTCTCCAAGCCCAACTAACATCCAATGTTTGTTTAATAAAGTCTGATGGGCTTTCAATTGATTTATTAAGGCTGGGCTTTGGTCAATGTGGGTCAAACCCAATTACCAAGCCCAAATAAGGAATCACCCTTAAATGCCATAAAATCAATTTCAAGCCCATAAGGCCCAATTAAACATTAAAGCCCATTTTACTATATTTGGACTTAATGGAGTGATTTAAGCTCAAATTGGATCCAATCCTTTTGGCCCAAATCTAATTGGCCCAACCAAGCCCATTATACCCAAATATAATACACAAGCCCAATTTTACAATTAAGCCCATTAATTAAATTTTAATATTCCAAATTTTAAAATTCAATTAATTAAAGTGTAAATCCATGATTAATTCATTAAACCAAATATTTCCAAAACACAATTTAATTTATTAATCATCACTTGTTCAAAACACATGTCCAACATTTATTTGACAAAAAAAAAATCAAGTCCTTTAACATGCCATATTGCATTCGGCCAAGAGGGATTTTGGTTGATTTGTTTTTCAATCCGATTGAATCACTAATCTAATCCCCCGTATATGTTTTAAGTCATCTAATGAACTTGTAAACAAAAAATTACAATCCAGTGCAAGAACATTCATATTCGGCCAAAGCAACAATTTTTGGGAAAAATCATCCAATGCATTTTTCTCAAAATTGATCATGTATAATATCATATAACATACATATAAGCATACTTTATCATCAAATTTCAAAAGAACATGCTTCAGAGCAAGGACCTCCATATTCGGCCAAAGCAACAATATGGGGAAAAATCATCCAATGCATTTTTCTTAAAATTGATCATGTATAACATCATATTACATACATATAAGCATACTTAATCATCAAATTCACAAGAACATGCTTCAATCAATTTTACCCAAATAACCCTAATGTATTTCATGCTTAAACATGGCTCCATGATACCATTGTAGGTTTCTATTATTAGTCCCAAAGAAAGTATAAGCCAATGAAACACACGATTTATACATGCAAAGCTTGAAGCATGGCGGAATCATACTTACAAAGCTTGTGACGAAAAATGATGAAGAAAATCCTTGAGTCTTCAAGGAGGAAACTTTCGGCCAAGGTGAAATGAAGAAGAAGCTTTAAGTCTTTTAGTATTCCAAGCTCCAAGGTTGTTTCCCTATCACCTTCTTTGATCCTTCATTGTGCTAGCAAAATGGAGAGGATGAAAAACAATTTTTCTTGCCTTGTTGAAGCTCACGGCGTGAGCAAGAAGAAGAGGGATAGAGGCTTTTGGTTTTCCTTTTTTTTCTCTTCTTGTTTCCAAAACCGTGAAGGATGAGATAACAATTACCAAAAAATATTGGAAATATGCCTCTAAAAACGTGAAAAAGTTTTTCCCTCCCAAAAACCCATTTTAATGCCCTCACCTACTTACTTTGGAATAGTGACAATGTATCATCCAATAAAGGTGACTAGATACATCCATCAACTAGTCGTGTCAAGAGATGAGACTTCGCGATGTGATTTGCGGGTCCCACTCGTTTCAAAATACGAATGTGTCCGCAAACACTTTCGGGCTCGGTTTCGCTAATTCCGAATTAACGAATTTCCATCGCGACGTAAATTAAATAATTATGCCAAGCGAAATTACCATTCACATCGCTAACGAATTAATTCTAAATTAATTCGTTTGCCCGAATTAAAATCCGATTTTAATTCCGCGTCGAAATCTAATTTCGTTTAATATATCGAATATATTTTTATCGATTAATTCCAAATTAATCGTTCTCTCTCATATTAGGCATTTTATCCAAGATAAAGTTTCTCCGTAATTATCCAAGATTAATAAAGTTCGAATCAAACATCATAGGTGAATCTTCAGGAAGCGACCCAAGAGATCTCCGGATATGTTGGCAGTAAATACGGTCGTTGGATAATTCGAACACGTACGTACCTCGTACTACGTTTTTACCGATTTACAAGACAAGGTTGGCTTCTAGCAAAGCGCCATGCCTACCCAATTCTCCAGAAATATTCTTATTGGAATATTAGATCTTTATCAAGCGTAGTATACCGTAGTATGCGTACATCGATCCAGTATCGGACGATCACATGTTAGGCCTGGGGCTGGAAATGTGTCTGCCCCGTACGAAACATATATCGGACATAAACAACTAGTCTCTTTAAATCGGACAATCCTGACCTGGTCATATTGTCCCGACGGTTGCAACCTTTTATAGAGTACTAGTTCTGTATCCTACGTGATCATCATCTCCATATGTCTGAATGACACTTCCATCTTGACATCACATCCAGTACACTACGATTCTCGATAAACCCAGAAGAGGCGTACACAGAACCGGTTAAAGCCCCGACCACCACCAAAACCAAAGTTTACCGATTGTCGCAAGTACTAGCGATGCAAGTCTCAGGTTAAGACCATATACACCTACCCTGATGCGGCCTCCCATAGACACGCAGACATACTACCAATGGGATTCTGCGGGGTCTATCCAGAGCGAAGGTAAAACACAACCTCCTATCGCACTTGCATAAGTATCCAATACTTAATATATGAGAACTATGTCGTTGTGCCATCACAACGTGCACAAGTGCAATACTAGTCTATTCCGCATTATCGATGTCCGATCTCGATAATACTTTGACTAGGGATATTTAA
The DNA here is from genome assembly GCA_019454045.1 of Zanthoxylum bungeanum. Lineage (NCBI taxonomy): Eukaryota > Viridiplantae > Streptophyta > Magnoliopsida > Sapindales > Rutaceae > Zanthoxylum > Zanthoxylum bungeanum. The sequence goes on from SKCR01040696.1 coordinate 75,009, forward strand.
TGATTAAACCTTTTATATTGATACTGTCTCATATCATCTCAATACGGAACTAATCATATGGACTTTTGCCATTAAAATATCAAAGTAAATAATTTACAAAACGACAAAAGGCAATTTCATTATCACATAGTTAATTTTGTACAATAATACAATATCATTACAAAACAGTGACGCTATGGGTCATAATGTCTAACAATCGCACGGATGTATGATCCGAACGAATTAGATGAATATCGAAGTATATCTGGATCGGATGAGACCATTATTCTTTAGCCTGTACTAAGCCTAGCTCAGCTGCTAACATAACTATATCTAATTTAATTAGATTTGTTATCAATCCAGAAGGCTTCTATGGTGTTGCCTCAGCCGTAGCAATAACCCGCTTGTGTTGTTTATTCGGTAACAGTATCTAGCTTGGAAGATTTCCAGCTCACTGTTCCGTTATTCAAACTTTATAGTACCGTTCTTACGACTTATAGTCATTTATATCGGTTAGGAAACTTACAATAGTGATCCCAGTTACTTCGAGTTCTCCATCTCAATATTAAAAGACAGCATCCTTAGTTCTCTAAGATACTAAAGGATGTTCTTAACCTCAATCCAGTGACTATCACTTGGATTGGCCCGATTGTGACTCTATATGCTCAAAACGTATGAGACACCAGGTCGCGTACATTTTTCAATGTACGATTTCTCGGAGAGTATTAACAACTTAAATCTATCCTAGTAGATCTTTATCTTATACTAAAGGTTGTTTCTCCTAAGAATTCTACGGAGAATTTTTCATGAAAGCCAAGCTTTCACCGATTGTTTTATAGGAATATCATTTCCAAGAAATATATATTATCATTATTTAGGACATTTATATCAGTGCGCTCCCACTAACCTCATTATATACACAAGAATCATATTCGTTTTGAATTAAATCATATTCCATTATGATTACATCAAAATGATAGTTCCAAGAACCCAATGCATGCTTCAATCCATACATAGATCGAATAACCTACAAACCTTGTTTGCTAATTTTGGTACGACAAAACCATGAGGATGTTGTAAACATCCTCCATAAGGTTTCCGTTAAGGAAAGCGGTTTTGGCATTTAGCTGCCACATTTCATAAATGAAACATGCAACATCAGCAAACATTATCCAAAGGAATTTAACTATGGCAATAGTTAAAAGGTTTCGTCGTAATTGACACAATGTTGATAACGATACCTTTCCGCTACAAGCCTAGCTTTGTACGTTCGTATGTTGCCTTCCATGTATGTCTTCCTTGAAGACTCTTATAATACTAATAGGCACAATGCCTTATGGTATTTCAACTAGTATCCAAACTTAGTTGGTATACATGGAATCTATTTTGGACATCATGGCACTTTGCCATAATAGGGAGTCGATACCTTGTATCACTTCCTCATACATAGTCAGTTAGTATTCCTCAATAAGATTGACATCTTAACGAGGTGAGATCAGAAACCCAGACCTCATATGTTGTTTTCTGACTCTCTCCGACTTACGTGGTTCTTCTGTATTCGAAGATTATTGGTATAGTTTCATCCTTGATGAACTATTTGTGTTCCATTAAGATTCGATGCCTGGAACAGTATCACTCCGATTTTCATCGAGTTCTACTTTCCTCCCACTTACCACTGCATATTGGTATTCCTCTTAGGAAAACCGCATGGTGACTAACAATTAAATTGTTCTCTTATGAGATGTATAAGTATTATACTTTTGTTTCCCTAGGATAACCATTATTTGGAACTTTTCCGATTTAGGTTCTAGTTTCGTATCATCCAAACATATGCCTAGCATACCCAAATCATCAGGAATGAGAAAACCCAGTTTCTTTCCTATTCATATCTAATATGAAGTCTGTGTAACAGATTTTTCTGGAACCTTATTCAAAATAAGTTCTTGCACTGTTTAAAGCTTATCCGTTGAAGGAACTGGTAGCTCAGAGCGACTCATGATTAACCTTATCATGTCCAACAGAATTTGGTTTCTCTGTTCGGACACACCGTCAAATTGACATGTTCCGGGAGGAGTCCTCATTGAAAGAATACTATACTCTTTCAAGTATATGAGAAGCTTATTGCTTAAGTATTTTCATCATGGTCTAACCGTGGTGTTTTAATACTTTAGCTGTTCTGTTTGTCAACTTCATGTCGAAACTGTAAAAGTTTCAGATTTGTGTTTCAAAAGAAACACATAACCATAACGCGATGCCACATCTGTAAAGGTCACGAAACATTCATATCCACCTCTTGCCTAGCTAGATATGGGCCCACTTACTTCACTATGAATAAGGGCTAACATATCGGTTGCACTAATACTTTTATAAAGTAAAAGGTGTATTAGGCATTTTGCCCAATAAACAAGATTCGTAGACATCATTTGAATAGAATCAAATCCGTCCTAGTATCCACTCATCGAAAGTGTGGATATACGAGACTTGTTAATTGTGTCCCAGACAACAATGCCACTTTTAAGTCTCTTATGATCAAATCCGTTTGAGCTATTTGTTTAACCTGTTTTACGTTTGAGATTTATTTATATTCAAAATATAAATACTGTTATTCACATCTAATTTGTTTATCTCAATATCATCTTTATAAAATAAAACACTTTAATGTTCTAGAATATAAAGGTATACCCGCAACGGGTTAAACCCTGATATAGAGATAATGTATCTAGTCAAACTAGTTACATTGTAACAGTTTCCTAATCTAAGTACACACCCGAAGGGTAGTTCATAAACTTAGGTATCTACTGTTAAAACAGCGACTTTCGTCATGTTTCCAATTCGCAGATTAATCTCAATTGTAGTCAGTATCCTGCTAATAGCAGATTCTGCACACCAGTACATATTTATGTACCACACTAAGTATTTAAAATTCAATTTTAATACTAGTAGTGAACATATTTATAACAAACATATTTGTAGTCGGAGCCTTGCTCGTTCTACAATTCCTTCATGTCTGCCTTGTCCATACTGTTGGTTTCTAGGGTGGTCCCAAGATCAATATAAGCATAGAAAAGAATGAATACGCAACGAAGAGTGGCGGAAACACACTTATATTGAACTGTTTTTGGATCTGATGATCAACAAAACTATTCCTCCTTGCAATTTGATGGATTCTGCCAAGGCTACCTTTTGTTGATGAAGATGATCAAGCTCCAAGTTTTAAGGATTCCAAGATCTTAGTTCAGTTCCCTATCACCTTGTATCGATTCCTTGTTTGTGCTAGCAAAAGATGAAAGAAAATCAAGCTTTCTTCCTCTTAGGAGAGTCACGGTTTTTACTGGTTTGAGAGAGAGAGTTTTTGTGTTTTGTTTCTTTGTTTTCTAAAAACAATTACCAAAATAATGACCCAAAAATTTCGTATATGCTTTACCAAAGTCAAAGCAAATTTTTTGGCTCCAAAATGTCATTAAATGCCCATACCAACCAACATCATGAATAGTGACTGCATGTCACTCACCAAAAATGTGATAAGACATCTATCACTAAAGTGCAAGTGATGTGACTTGCGATGTGACTTACGGCCGCACTTGGTTCAAAATCGGAGTGGCGTCACAAACATATTCCAGGCTCGGTTTCGTTAATTCTGAATTAACAAGTTTTCTGTTGGGTCGTAATTAAATCAAATTTAATTAAATAATCATGCATAGTAAAATTACTATTCATGTCTATTGCGAATTAATTCTAAATCAATTCGTTAGCCCGAATTAAAATCTAATTTTAATTCCACGTCGAAATCCAATTTCGTATAATATATCGAATATATTATTTTATCGATTAATTCCAAATTAGTCGTTCTCTCACTTCAAATAGTACTTTATCCCAGATAAAGTCTCTCTGCTATTAATCCCAGATTAATAAAGTTCGAATCATACTTCATCGGTGAATCTTCGGGAAGCAACCCAAGAGATCCATGGATATGTTGGCAGTAAATCCGGTCATCGGACTATCCGAACACGTACGTACCTCGTACTACGTTCTTACCGATTTACGAGACAAGGTTGGCTTCAAGCAAAGCACCATGCCTACCCAATTCTCCAGAAATATTCTTAATGGAATATTATCTATGTCAGGCGCAGTATACGTAGTATTGCGTATCTCGTGATCCAGTATCGGATGTCAAATGCAAGGCCTAGGGCTGGATTAGTGTCTACCCCGTACGAAGCATAGAAGTGTGATACTTAAATATAAGTGTGTACCATCGGTAAAACACAACCTCCTACCACACTTGCATAAGTATCTAATACTTAAATATATGGGAACTATGATGTTAAGCTTATATAACACGCACAAGTGTGATAGTAGTCTATTCCGCATTATCGATGTCCAGTCTCGATAATACTACGACTAGGCATATTCAATGATTAAATAGTCATGGATTGATACTGTCTCATATCATCTCAATCAGGAACTAATAATAAGGACTTTCATCATTCACACATTTAAGTAATCTAATTACGAAATGATAAAAGGCAATTTTCATTGCTACATAATTAATTTGTACAAATACACAATGTCTTTTACAAATAGTGACGCTATGGGTCATAATTGTCCAACAATCTCCCACTTGGCCTATAGCCAGTCACTCAAGCATCTAACACCTGAACTATGTACATGTCGCTCAAACTTTTGCTGAGGAATGGCTTTCATCAACAGATCTGCAATGTTGTCCTCTGATGCGACCTTCTCGATCTTCACATCGCCACGATGTATGATCTCACGAATCAGATGGAAACATCGAAGAACATTCTTGGATTGTTGATGAGACCGCGGTTCCTTAGCCTGCGCTATAGCCCCGTTATTGTCACAATATAATGAAACGGGCTCAGCTGCTAACGGAACTACTCCTAATCCAATTAGGAATTTTCGGATCCAAACTGCCTCCTTTGCTGCTTCAACTGCAGCGATATACTCTGCTTCTGTTGTTGAATCGGCAATAGTCTATTGCTTGGAAGATTTCAAGCTCACTGCTCCATTATTCAAACAAAACATGTACCCTGATTGCGACTTACAGTCGCCTTTATCGGTTTGGAAACTTGCATCGGTATACCAAGTTACCTCAAGTTATCCATCTCCATAGATTAAGAAAGCATCCTTAGTTCCTCTAAGATACTTAAGGATATTCTTAACCACTATCCAGTGACCTTCACCTAGATCGGCCTGATAGCAACTACACGTGCTCAAAGCATATGAGACATCAGGTTGCGTACATATCATGGCATACATGATTGATCCGACTGCCGAGGTGAACGGTATCCGACTCATGTGTCTCTCTGATCTTGAGTTTTAGGACACATGTCCTTAGATAGAGTGACGCCATGTGACACTGGCAACAGTCCCCTCTTGGACTGATCCATGTTGAATCTCTTCAACACTTCGTCAATGTACGTGCTCTGGGCGAGTCCAAGCAGCTTTCTAGATCTATCCTGGTAGATCTTTATTCCCAGAATAAAGGCTACTTCTCGCAGATCTTTCATGGAGAATTTTAATGAAAGCCAAGCTTTCACCGATGTTAACATGGGAATGTCATTGCCATAAGCAATAGATCTTCAACATAAAGGACAATGAAAGTCAGTGCGCTCCCACTAACCTTCTTGTATACACAAGGATCATCTTCATTTTGAATGAAATCATATTCTTTTATGATCTCATCAAAACGTTGGTTCCAAGAACGTGACGCTTGCTTTAGTCCATTAATGGACCGATTTAACTTGCAAAACTTGTTTGCATGTTTATGCACGAAAAAACCGTCAGACTGTTGCATATAAACATCCTCCAACAGGTTTCCGCTAAGGAAAGTTGTTTTTACGTCCATCTGCCATATCTCGTAATCGAAATATGCAGCAATAACATGCATTTTCTGAATGGATTTAATCATGGCAACGGGTGAGAAAGTTTCGTCGTAATCGACACCATGTCATTGACGATACCCCTTCGCTACAAGCCTAGCTTTGTACGTTTGTATGTTGCCATCCATGTCGGTCTTCTTCTTGAAGACCCATTTGCATCCAATAGGCTTTACGCCTTCTGGTGCATCAACCAGTGTCCAAACTTGGTTGGTATACACAGAATCCATTTCGGAATTCATGGCATCTTGCCATAAACCGGAGTCGATACCCTGTATCGCCTCCTCATATGTACATGGCTCGTCTTCCTCAATGAGATTCATATCTACATGAGGTGAGATCAGAAACCCATACCTCTCAGGTTGTTTTCTGACTCTCTCCGACCTACGCGGTCCTGTGTAATCGAAGATTGTGGTACAGCTTCATCCCTGATGAACTGTTCATGTTCCATTGAAGATTCTATGTCAGGAACAGTATCACTACAATTTTCATCGAGTTATACTTTCCTCCCACTTATCACTGCATTTAGGAATTCATTCTCAAGGAAAACCGCATGGAGAGCAATAAAAACTTTGTTCTCTCGTGTGTGATAGAAGTAATATCCTTTGGTTTCCCTAGGATATCCTACAAATAGGCATTTATCCGATTTGGGTTCTAGTTTGGTACCTTCCAAACGTTTGACGTATGCCTAGCAACCCCAAATCTTCAGGAATGAGAAACCCGGTTTCTTTCATGTCCATATTTCATATGGTGTCTGTTGAACAGACTTTGACGGAACTTTATTCAAAATAAGTATTAATATGTTTTTTGCATATCCCCATAAGGAAATAGGTAGCTCAGTGCGACTCATCATAGACCTTACCATGTCTAACAAAGTTTGGTTTCTCCGTTCGGACACACCGTTTAATTGGGGTGTTCCGGGAGGAGTCCACCGTGAAAGAATACCATATTCTTTCAAGTAGTCAAGAAACTTATTACTCAAGTATTCGCCACCATATTCCGACCGTAATGTATTAATACTTTTACCAGTCTGTTTTTCAACTTCGTGTCGAAACACTTTGAATTTCTCAAAAGTTTCCTACATGTGTCTCATACGATACACATAACCATAATGTGATGCATCATCCGTAAAGGTTACGAAGTATTCATATCCACCTCTAGTCTGGCTAGACATGGGCCCACAAACGTCACTATGAACAAGGGCTAACAATTCGGTGGCGCGTACATCTTTACCGCTAAAAGGTGATTTAGGCATTTTGCCTAATAAGCAAGATTCGCATACGTCATAAGAATTTGGATCAAATCCGTCCAAGTACCCACTCTTCGAAGGTGTGGATATGTGAGTCTTGTTTATGTGTCCCAGACGACAATGCCACATATAAGTTTCATCTTTATGACTTACTTTAAGCCTTTTGTTTGTTATATTTTGAGATTGATTTATATTCAAAATATAAAGACCATTATTTGCATCAGTTGTGCAAATTTCTATATCGTTTTTATACATAAAACACCCATTGTTTCTAAATACAAAAGTGTTCCCATATTGGCTTGACATAGATACATAAATTATACTTCTAGTCAAACTAAGTACAAAATAACAGTTTGTAAGTTCAAGTACATGCCCCGAGGGCAGTTCTAAAACAAAAGTGCCAACGTCCAAAATGGTGACTGGAGTCTCATTTCCAACACGCAGGTCAATCTTTTCTGACGCCAATTTCCTGCTAATCCGCAGATCCTGCAAATTAGTAAAAATATGAGTACCACAACCAGAATAAAAAATCCAATTTTTAAAACTAGAAGTAGTCATGTTTATTTCTATAACAAACATACCTGAGGCCAGTGCCTTGCCCGCCTTTATCTCATTTCGGAGCGCCTTGTACTCGCAGCAGACACGCTTCCAGTGACCCCGCTTGGCGCACTGGAGGCATACATCCTGACACTTGTCCTTTGGCTTCCCAGAAGCCTTTGACGCTTTGCCCTTGCCCTTCTTATGCTTCTTCTTCTTGGCACATCCAGTCGTCTTGGGCCCAGCCCTCGGAGTCCGAGATGTAGAAGCAAAGTGCGTCTCGTGCTTCTTGCCCTTAAGAAGTTCCTTCTCTGTCTCACGCAGCGTGGACATCAGCTCTCCAAGAGTCTGCTCTTGTTTAATCATGTTGTAGTTCATGATGAACCCACTCCAAGTGTCGGGGAGAGACTGTAAGATCAAATCTAAAGAGGTCTATATCTCAAAGACAATCCTCATTTGTCCAAGCTGCTCGATATCGGTAATCATCTGTGTCACATGTTGTTCAACAGATGTACCCTCCGACATCCGAGCACGGAAGAGCTTCTTCTGTAACTCATATCTCTGCGATCTAAGATTAGATCGGTGTAGATCATTCAACTTTGCCAACATTGTGTAGGGATCCAATCCTTTGTTCTGTCGACGGAATTGCTGAGTCATAGCAGCAAGCATGATAGATTGAGCAGTTGCATTGTCATCACTATATGTCTTCCAAAGATCTAGCTCGAGCAATTGATCAGATCTGGGCTTAGGCCCAAGAGGTCTCTCTATAGTATATAGCAGCCTCTCAGATCCAAGGACTATTCTTAGATTCATGTCCCAATCGGAAAATATAGTGCAGTTAAAGACATTATCACCCATGATGATGTCACAGACATTGTTCTTTCCAGTCATTTTAACTGCGATAATCTAATTATCCAATTAACAATGTAGGGTACAATCTAACTGTTACAAGAAAAATTACATTATATTAATCTAACTAATAAAATAATTTTGACGAAATAATTTGAAAGCACGTAAAGCTAAGTATTTGAACGAAATTGCAAATTCAATACTAGCCTCCCACTAATTTTCGGCGAGCCTCAAACCCTCTGTTGAATACTCGAGAAACCCAGTTTCATAGTGGGCTAGGATCCCGTTAAATAACGTACAACCTTGACTTTGGCCAACAAGCTGTATAATATTTAACTAGGTAGATCTCGAAGATCAATTGGATCTCATCCAATTCCTAGATCCGGTAGGTGGACCTCCAAGTCCGAAACATATATACAATATATATGCCAATATATCCAATATATTTTCCTAACCTTTCCTCTGAATCAACTAAGTATTGGCTTTGGCACAACAAGCTTAATGATTCCAGTTAAGCGGGACCCATTGACCTTGGAAAGCTTCGTAATCAATGTTGATGGACAAGAAGTGATCTTGACTTTGGCCAACAAATCACAACTAGGACAAGACACCGATATGGAAAAAAGCTTTCATGATTCAAACACATCAGTAATTGACAAAGGTCTTGACTTTGGCCAACAAACCAATGCTAATTTTGGATCTTGAGTAAGAATCACTCAATTGAAGGAAAAAGCTTAATATGTTTTGAGGGTTTTTCGCGTAAATTGGCAACCAATTTATTATCTTTGTTAGGTCTCATCATACACCCTTAAGCATGCATTCTAAAAGCATAATAAGGCGCGGAAAGTAAATTAATAATGATATGCGGATGGATATTTAACAACTTGTTCCTAGAACAAATCACTTCATTTCCTCTCCTTGGCTAGCCTATTCTACTTCTACCCAATTAGATAATACAATAATAGAAACCTCATTAACATTGAGGGGAATTATGTGAGAAGAGAATACAAAGAATCAATAAAGAGAGAAGGCTGTACACGCAGGTCCAATTTATAAATTCTAAATTTACAACAATATCTAAAATTGCCATTTCCCTTCTAATATCCATCCGATATATGCTACTCAACATCATCACCTCCATGTATTCATTCAAGCATGTTAATCATGTTGGACAAAATGACCCATAGCGTCACTATTTGCACAGATCATTGTGTTGTTGTAGCAAATTGACTATGTGACAAGGAAATTGCACTCTCATCATTTGTGATTAGATCACCATAGATATATAATGAAGAGAGGTCCCTATGATTAGTTCCTGGACTGAGAATGATATGAGACAGTATCAGTCCCCGAAGGATTAATCATTAAATATCCCTAGCCGGAGTATTATCGAGACTGGACATCGATAATGCGGAATAGGCTAGTATTGCACTTGTGTGCGTTGTGAGGGCACAACGGCATAGTTCTCATATATATAAGTATTGGATACTTATGCAAGTGCGATAGGAGGTCGTGTTTCACCGATGGTACGGGAAACAGCTTTGCTCTGGATAGACCCTTCGGAATCCCATTGGTATTATAACTATGTGTCTTTGGGAGGCCGAAATCAAGGTAGGTGTGTATAGTCTTAACCTGAGACTTACATCGCTAATACTTACGATAATCAATAGACTTTGGTCTTGGTGGTACAGGCTTTAACCGGTTCTGCGTACACCACTTCTGGGTTTATCAGAGAGTCGTAGTGTATTGGATGTGATGTCAAGACGGAAGTATCACTCCAGTCATAGTGGAGATGATGTCACGCAGGATACGGTATTAGTGCTCTTAAGTGCTGCGCGGCCATCGAGATATTATGACAAGGTCATGTATATCCGATTATAGAGACTAGTTACCAGACATCCGACATGTGCTTCGTACGGGCAGACACTTATCCAGCCCCAGCCCTAGCACGTGACTATCCGATACTGGGCCGATATGCACAATACAATCGTATACTACGTTTGATACAGATCTAAATATTCTTATAAGAATATGTCCGGAGAATTGGGAAGACTTGGTGCTTTGCTAGAAGCCAACCTTGTCTAGTAAATCGGTAAAACGTAGTACTTGGTACTCACGTGTTCGGATAGTCCGATGACCGATTTGACTGCCAACATATCCGGGGATCTCATGGGTCGCTTCCCAAAGATTCACCGATGACGTATGACTCGCACTTTTATTAATCTGGGATTAATATGATGAGAGAGAAAATTAATCTGGGATTAATTACAGAGATATTTTATCTGGGATAAAATATCAATTTAAAGAGAGAGAAACATTAATTTGGAATTAATCGAGGAATTAATATATTTGATATATTAAACGAAATTGGATTTCGACGCAGAATTAAAATTAGATTTTAATTCGGGCGAACGAATTAATTTAGAATTAATTCGTTAGCGACGTGAATAATGATTTCGCTTGGCGTAATTATTTAATTACGACGCAACGGAAAATTCGTTAATTTGGAATTAGCGAACCCGAGCCCGAGATTATTTGCGAGCGCATTCGTATTTAGAATTCGAGTGCGGCACGTCAAATCAAGCGTCAAATCGCTAGTCGCATCTAGCGTCACATCAAGCGTCAAATCATGTCACTTTGAGTGATGTGACAATTGATTGGATTGATTGATTGATGTGACATTGATTAGATTAATAAAGTGATGTGTGTGGTTGGGAATTAAACCCAAATGTGTTTGAAATGAA
>SKCR01040697.1:0-65715 GCA_019454045.1 Zanthoxylum bungeanum
GCAGTTTTTCTTCTTACGTCGCGACGCGCTGACATGTCAATGTGTGATTGGTCCGCTCAGATTCTTATCCGCTGACAGTGGAAATTCGGATAAAGACTCAATAATTATGCTGACGGGCGATGATGTGGCGTTGACATGGTGAAAGTGATTGTCGGCACCGTATGATGATGACACGTGGCACACTGTGATTGGTTGATGATGACATGGCGGTGACATGGCACGTTGGCTCGGTCAACTGGTGATGTAGATGATGACGTGGCTGACACATGGCGATGGCGATTGTCAGCACCGAAGGATGATGACACGTGGCACGGTGCACGTTAGCAGATCGACTGTGATGGTGACACGTGGCACAGCGCATGTTAGCAAATTCAAACTTCTCAGATTCTGACATGTGGACCCGGTGCACGTTAGCATGGATCCGTGCACCTTAGGCATCGCGACGCGCCAAATTACCAAAATGCCCTTTTATGTTCTTTTTCACTGTTTTGGCCTCAAATCACCTCCAGAATGTCCTGAAACTTTATTTATCTATAAAATAACATAAAACACATCAAAATATTCACAAAACTCAAGAAACTATACAAATTATTAAGTTAAATGAGTGGGAAATAGTGATATAATTACCACTCATCACACACCCCCAAACCTAACATTTTGCTAGTCCTCGAGCAATCCATCGAATAAAATAACATAAACATATTTAAAATAAAATTTAACTAAGCCACTTTCGTAGGGTTCACGGTTGCATTTAGCATATGCAACAAGCCTTTAAACCCCTAGGTGTCCCTAGTGGACGAGTTGTAGTCTCGTGAGGGCTTACATCAATGATACCCACAAACATCTTACAAAAGTAAAAAGATAGTAAAACTAATGCACACAAAACAAAAAGACAAGCGAAAAAAAATAAAGAAGTTAGTGACTAATCAGGTGAAACTTCTACTCCAAGTCACTAGTTGTTTTATTTCTTCTAAATTACTGAATAAGTAAATTCTTCGATTATATTTACCATTCTCTATATACACAGCCAACAAAATATTAACAACTCATTTTTGCCCACAACAGTCACAAGTGCAGTTGATAAGAGAGTAATATTTTTGTCCTAAAGTTTTATCAGAATTCACACCTTTTTATAGCAATGTAATAATTTTTCTGATTTTTCCTGATTTTTTCTTTGATTTTGTTTTATTTATATACAATATCTTCCATCTATGTAGCGAGTGTTGGGTCGGTGGCTCCCAAACTAGTTGACTTTAGGGCACAAGGTGTTAAGACACCCCTACAGACTTAATTACTCAGACTTCAGATATATTTATTTTTGCAGTATCTTTGATCCATGTAGTGAGCTTTGGGCCAGTGACTCCCAAACCAGTTGGCTTTAGGGCACTAGGTGTTAAAACACCCCTATGGACTTAATACTCGGATCTCAGACATTGTTTTTTTTTACTCCATTGATTTTTGAGATGCTTCCTCCAATTAAACGAGAGTACTGAATATTACAAACTTTAATTACAACTCATGTCCGTATGTTACCATGCATGCTGATAATACCTGCCAACTGAGCATATGAAAATCCATTTTAGTCAATTTTATGGAGAATTTACAAATTAAATATGCAAAAGGAAATAAACAAAAATTAACTTGTTCCGAATTAGGTTTGAGATACGTCTCAGGAATGGGAACTCCTTACACAGCTATCTCTCACCAATTTCACCTTTTTAGTCAAAATAAAAACAAAAACGCAAAATATTTTTGTAATTTTTGAAAAGTTTGAAATTTTTTTTTTTGTATTTTTCAAAAAATTTTGGACAAAAAATAAAAACAACACACAACTAAAAACAAGATACTGATCAATTAATTCCCTCCCCCAAAACCTAAATGAGACATTGTCCCCAATGTCTTAAACAGTAGAAGAAGAGTTTAGAAGATAGTACCTGGTTAACTGATATTCTACACGAAAAAGTTAAAGGTTAAGATCCAGATTAATCCGACGCCTCTTACCACGATCGTCATCAGACCAATTTATCTTTGAAAGGATAGGGTCAATTTGTGGTTCGTAGGCTAAGCTTTGGTCATTAGATCCGGAGCAATTCTGGCAGTAAAGAGGAGTTCTTTCATAGGTTTTGTCACGAACCCATTTCTCCGAGCATCATCAAGAAATACACAAAGAAAATCATAAATCCTTCAACGTTATACAATCCAAGCAGTTTCTGGTGTATGTTCAAGTTTGCCCAAGATAACACTGTAAAAATTTCCTCCAATGTACCCAAGCCACATGGAAAAGAAATAAAAGCATCAGCACGGTTAATTATTTTTACCAGTCATTCAAACATACCTGGCACAATTAGTTCTTCTCCGTTTGATGGTCCAATAAGATTTGCCCCGCCAAGGGTTTTAGGATGATTCCCAAAACGTGAATGCCTCCTTCCTGTACAACTTTTAAATGATCCCCATAAGTCCAAGATTGCCTCCGCTATATACTAAGTGCATATTCCTTGCAGCTAATACTCGACCCAATTCCTGTGCTGCCTCTACGTATTGTGGTTTAACTCCAACACTAGTACCGCAAAACACACATATGTTTTCAACTCGTCTTTTTGAAGTGGCTTCCATGTTTTACTCTAGATGTCTTCAAAAGTGCAATGATGAGTTGAATTTAACACCTGAAAGGGGGAGTAAATTAATAGCACTAGTACCTGCCAAATGACAATTATTAGTTAACAATAAAATAAATCGTGATAGTAAAAAAGATCTGGATCCTGTCGGAGAAAATAAAAGAAAACAACAAAACAAATTACAATTATTACGAAAAGATAAAGAGATATAATATGTACAAGAAACGTAGCGGCTTGATTGACGTCTATGCGTCAAGGACAAGCTTCCCATCCAATTTTCTTATAAATTGGCAAACATGGTCTTTTTGAGTCAGATTCCCGAGACTTAACAGTTGTCTTTCTTTTTGGAATTTTGTATGTAATTTTCGAATGGCTATATGAACATATCCACTGGGATGCGTCTCAAGAGTTGAAGATATATCATCTATAGACTCCTTACTCAAGCCATCCCTAATAAATTTAATTTTATCTTCGCGATTATCAGACACCATTCCTAAAGAACGACAATGAGTATTGCAATTCCAACGTGCACATTTGTAACAAAAACCCATTTGCTTAGCTCTATGTTTCTTTACATATGTGCTTCTTCCAAAACCAGGCAGATTTGAAATAAAAGAGTCAGAAGACTCACCTGCCAATCGAACCCCTGCTTCAATTACCCAACGAATGTCATTAGGAACACCATGGATTGTTAGTAGTCTCATTCGTTCCAAGAGAGCTTTGTAAACTTTCATCAGAGATTTTTGAGGGAGAAAAGGAAATTGCTTGTGAAGATTTGCGAGAGCTTCTTCCATCCTGAAATGAATTAACCTGCAAAAACTAAACACACAAAATGAAATCACACCAAATCACAATATATACACAAATTGCATGGGTTGCCTCCCTGCGAGCGCTAAGTTTAACGTCGTCAGCTAGACGTGACTTCTCAAACGTTAAGCTGGATCTGAAAGTGTGACACTTTCTTTTTGTCGCTCAAATGATTCTCCCCAGTAGTGCTTGACACACTGACTGTTAACCTTGAATGTTTCGTTGGTGTTGGGATCCAGTAACTCAACAGCTCCATATGGTAAAACCTGAGTGATCACAAAAGGACCTGACCACCTTGATTTCAACTTTCTATGGAAAAGTTTCAACCTTGAGTTGTACAACAACACCTGCTGCCTTGGTTCCAACTGTATGTGCACTATTTTTTGGTCATGCCATTTCTTGGTCTTTTCTTTATACAATCTGGCATTCTCATAAGCCTGTAAGCGAAATTCCTCAAATTCGTTGAGTTGGTGAAGTCTTTTCTCTCATGCAGCTTGTGGATCAAGATTCAACTTCTTCAGTGCCCAGTACGCCTTGTGCTCAAGCTCAACTGGCAGATGGCATGCTTTCCCAAACACCAATCGATATGGAGATATACCAATGAGTATCTTGTAAGCTGTTCGGTAGGCCCATAATGCATCATCCAGTTTTGTTGACCAGTCCCTCCATGTTGATCCAACAGTTCTCTCCAAGATTCTTTTGATTTCCCTGTTTGAAACTTCAACCTGTCCATTTGACTGTGGATGGTAAGCAGTGGCAACTTTGTGAGTAACTCCGTATTTGGATAGGAGTGCATCAAATTATCTATTGCAGAAATGTGTGCCACCATCACTGATAATTGCCCGAGGTGTTCCGAACTGAGTGAAAATGTTCTTTTTCATGAATTTGATCACCACTTTTGAATCGTTGGATGGCAGTGCAATTGCTTCGACCCATTTAGAGACGTAGTCGACAACAACCAGGATGTACATGTTTCCGAATGATGGAACAAAGGGTCCCATAAAATCAATACCCCACACATCGAATATCTCTACTTCCAGAATGTTTTGCAATGATCCTTCATTTCTCATGAAAATATTCCATATTATCTGGCAACTGTCACATTGAAGAGCAAAAAGATAAGCATCTTTAAAAAGAGTGGGCCAGAACAAACCTGATTGTAGGAATTTGGCTGCAGTTTTATTCCCGCTGAAGTGTCCGCCATATGGTGATGAATGACAGTGTTGCAAAAACACTGTTGACCTCCTTCTGTGGAACACACCGCCTCAGTAATTGATCAGCACATCGTTTGAACAGGTATGGCTCATCCCAAACATAGTGCTTGACTTCTTTGAAGAACTTCTTCCTTTGCTGAGTTGTCCATTCCAATGGCCATTTTCCTGGCACTATGTAGTTGACATAGTCAGCATACCAAGGGGCATTGATGAACGGAAAATATATTAATATTTACCACCCCTTTTACTTAATATTTTGTTTAGTTTCTCGGGTTTGATGAACGTTTTGATATGTTTTAGTTTATTTTGCAGATAAAATAATATTGGGACTTAATGAAATCATTTAGGACAAAATATGGGTCAAATAAGGGAAAATATTGGACTTGACATATTAATTTTGTAGATTGGAAACTTGAAAGGGCGTTTTAACGAAGTGCAGTTTTGGAAATTCCAATTTTACGCATCTTTCATAATTGGGCATAACTTTATACTCCGATATCGGATTGAGCTGATTCAAGTTCAGATTAAAGAAGACTCAAAGATCTGCAACTTTGAAAGACAAAATAATTTCTAATTCTGAATATTTCATGCCCGAAATTGATGAACTATCCAGAAGTGTGTTGTGTGTAATTATTAAAGTCATTTTCAAAGCAAAAAAAATAAATTAATAAATAAATAATAAAAATTATCAAATCACCACCAAACATGATAAGCAATTAGTGGAGCAATTAATAATGGATTTGGTGGAGCAATTAGTGGAGCAATTAGTGGAGCAATTAATAATGGATTTGGTGGATGATTTGATGGAGGCAAAATTTTGCCTATAAATATCAAGCCATTTCATTTGTAAATTCATACTTTCTTCTAAGGAATTCCTTAAGAATACTAAGAAGATTGTATCTTGTTTGTTTATTTATAGCTTTCAGTAATTAATTTCCGCTTTCGCACTTTCTTTTCTTTACTTTTCAGTTTTTACTTTCCGCAATTTACTTTTACGCACAATACTTTTCTTTTCTTTAATTTTCAGTTTTTACTTTTCAGTAATGAGAGAGGTAACTCTCATTTGCTGGGGTAAAAGGTAAAACTTTTATTACTAATATTTAGATTAATCTCCCTTAATTATAATAAATAAACTAGTTAAAACCTGACTTAACGAGGATACCGCCATATTGGTCGGTTGGTAATTATTTAAATTGGTTTTAACCTGACTAAACTGGATACCGCCTGATGGTCGGTTGGTAATTAATTATTAATTTGACTTAATCTGGATACCGCCTATATGGCTGGTTGGTAATTATCATGCAAAGTTAATATATTATATTAATGGAGATATCTAAAATAGAAGTAATAAAAGTGGATACTTTTACCTCAGCATTTTCTTTTATTGTACTTTTACTTTATTTATTTTTCAGCAATTTACTTTCAGCAATTTACTTTCAGCATTTACTTTTCAGTAATTTACTTTCAACATTTACTTTTTAGCATTTAATTTTCAGTATTTAATTTCCGCATTTACTTTCCGTCATTTATTTTCAGCAATTTACTTTCAGCATTTTACTTTATGTCTTTTATTTTATTTAAGTTTTTACTAGCCCTAGTTATGTGTCGTAACTAAGTTAGTTATCTGGGGTTGTGATGTATTCTAATATCACCGGTTTATAAGGGGTTATTTTATAGTTTGGGTAATTCAAAGGTTTACTTATTAAGTCTTAAGCTTAATGCGTCTTGTTAATTGGCCTAATAAGATTGATCTGGTAAATCTAAAATAAACTTGACAAATGAATTTTAGGTTTCAGCCTTAGACTTAATAGCCCACGATCTTCCTTGAGGATAGATAACCTTTAATAGATTTCCTTACAGGATAGACATATACCTGTCGAGATAGACATATACCTGTCGGGCGGGGGTAGCTATAATTGGAACTTAAACTTAATGAATCCAGGTAATTTGGCTGACATAGACATATGGTTCAATTGGGTTATACTGGGTATTTACGTCTGACATCGACATAGGCTTTGCATAAATTAGTGTTCCAGGTTAGTAAACCGATTTATTACACAATCATGAAATAACCACTTCATCTTTTAAAAGATATTAGAAAGATTCACAACCCTAGATAGTTTCCTAATATTGAATTTTCTTAAACCTACTTTCGCGTAATTTTATTTACTTGCTTTTAAATTCAAAATCATCACCATTTCAAATCAATCAATCAACCTGTTAGATACTAGTAATCATTTGACCTCAAAAAATTAATAGATTAGGTATTAAGTCCTCGTGGGATCGATAATTTTTATACTACTTGAACGATACGTGCGCTTGCGTTATACGCATGTGATTACGCACCGGTCAAGTTTTTGGCGCCGTTGCCGGGGACTTATTTATCTTTTACTATTAGTTTAGGGTTTAGATACATTACTTGTATCTAATTTCTTTTTACTTATTGTTTTTGTTTTCTTGTGTTTCAGGTTCTCAAAAACTACATGAGGCGAACAGAAGCTTTGAACTCCGACCGCTCGACCCAGAAATTGAAAGAACCATCAGACAGTTGAGAAGGGAAAGGCGTGAAGACCAAAAAGCTTTTGTCAACATGGAACCTAAACCTTTGGAAGTTGCACCACCAGTACCCATTCTAGACAGAACCATTCCGGTGGTCGACGGCTTCATTTCCTGTATTGTAGTTCCTCCTTTACCAGAAAATGCATGTGACATCAAAACATGTATTCAGATGATTCAGCAGTCAGTGCAGTTTGGGGGAAAAGCAACTGAAGATCCTAATGCCCACATCAACAACTTCCTGGAAGTTTGCGGTACTTTCAATTACAACCGAGCAGCTGAAGAAGCAATGAGACTGTGGGTTTTTCCATATTCCCTGAAAGACAGAGCTAAAGCTTGGCTACATTCGTTACCAGCAGGTTCCATCACAACTTGGAACACTCTAGCCACCAAATTCCTTGCAAAATACTTTTCACCAGCCAGAACTGTAAAGTTGAGGAATGATATCACATCCTTCATGCAACAAGATTCAGAATCCCTTTACGAAGATTGGGAAAGATTCAAAGATTTACTCCGGAAATGTCCTCATCATGAGGTCGCAAAGTGGCTATGAGTCCAAACCTTCTACAATGGACTTCCTGGAATAATGAGAGCCACAATTGATGCTGCTGCTGGAGGAGCTTTGATGGAAAAAGAAGAAGATCAGGCCTGGGACCTAATTGAAGAAATGGCTAACAATAATTCATTATGGCCAACAGAAAGAAGCTTGATCCAACAAATTGCTGGAATTTATGAAGTTGGAGCCAACACAGCAGTAAATGCCAAGCTGGATCAGATTTGCAAAAATCTGGAAACTCTTAACATGAAAGTTAATGGTGGATCCACAAGTTCACCATTTGGAGGAGCACCTGAGTCAGAATCTTTCAACCAACATAAAGAAACGGTGAATTATGTCAACAATTTCAACAGACAAGGGAACAATCCATATTCCAACACCTACAACCCAGGGTGGAGGAATCATCCCAATTTCGCATGGAGCAACAATTCAGGGAAAATGAACAACCCACCACCCGGATTCCAACAACAGAACATAGGCCAGGAGCTGGCAAATGAATCAAGAATAACAGAAGTGTTGACCCACTTGAAAAAGATAGAAGCAAAACACGACTCTCAAGCAGCAAGATATGATGCTATGTTTCAATCCCAAGCAGCATTAATTCAAGGTCAATCTACTTCTATTAAAGCACTGAAGAATCAAATTGGACAACTGGCCAATGCTCAGAGTTACAGACCGCCAGGTAACCTTCCTAGCAACACTGAACCAAATCCGAGGAACATAGGGAATGAGCAATGTCATGCCATCATGCCAAAACAACTGCTGAGGAAGTTCCAAAAGAAATAAAGCAATAGATGGAGGAAAAAGAAGCAAAGGAAAAAGAACAGATCACTCCACCTCCACCTTTTCCTCAGCGTCTTCAGAAGAATAAACTGGACAAGCAGTTGCTCGATTCTTGGAGGTGTTCAAAAAGCTGCATATCAACACTCCATTTGCAGAAGCATTGGAACAAATGCCCAGCTATGCCAAATTCATGAAAGACATTCTTTCACGAAAGCGGAGATTGGGAGATTATGAGACAATAACATTACCAGAAGAATACAACGCTATCATTCAGAGAAAACTTCCTCCAAAGTTGAAAGATCCTGACAGTTTCACTGTTCCTTGCACCATAAGAGAACATGACTTCGGTAAGGCTCTGTGTGATCTAGGTGCGAGTGTTAACTTGATGCCTTTTTCTATTTTCAGGAAATTGCAGATTGGAGAAACAATGCCAACTTCTGTCTCTCTACAACTTGCTGATAGAACGCTCGTATTTCCAAGAGGCATAGTTGAGGATGTGCTGGTCAAGGTTGACAAATTCATTTTCCCAGGAGATTTTATTGTCATTGATATGGAGGAAGACGCAGACGTGCCAATCATCATTTGGAGACCGTTCTTGGCTACAGGTCGAACCATTATTGATGTATAAAAAAGAGAATTAACCATGAGGGTACATGACCAAGAAGTAACATTTAATGTTTTCAAGGCCATGAATTTCCCAGAAGATGAAAAGCAGTTGGAATGTTTCAGACTTGATGTGATACACAGTACCATTCAGAACTCAATGCAATGCAAAGTTCTATTGACAAACTTAAAGCATGTCAATTGCCTGTGGAGCCTGAAGATAAAACGTCTTTTGCACTGAAAAAGCCAATTCTTGCACTACAAGCACATAAGAGAAAAAGTTCCACCAGCTCAACGAATTGGAGGAATTCACAATCAGCCTTTTGAGGATGCCAAATTGTACAAAGAAAAGGCCAAGAAGAGACATGATGAGAAGTTAGTGCGCATACAACTGGAACCAGGTCAGAAGATACTGTTAAACAAATCAAGGGTAAAATTCTTCCCATGGAAGCCAAAATCACGGTGGTCAGGTCCATTTGTGATCACCAAGGTTTTATCAGACAGAGCCGGTGAGATACATGATCCTGACTCCAACAAAACATTCAAGGTTAAAAACAAGCATTTCAAGCACAATTGGGGAGAATCATTTGAGCGACAAAAAGAAAGTGTCACACTTTTAGATCCAGCCTAACGTTCGAGAAGTCACGTCTAGCTGACGACTTTAAACTTAGTGCTCACAGGGAGGCAACCCATGCAATTTGTGTATATATTATGATCTGATGTGTTTTATTTTTGTGTGTTTAATTTTTGCAGGTAAAGTCATTTCACGATGGAAGAAGCTCTCGCAAATCTTCACAAGCAATTTCCTTCTCTCCCTAAAAAATCTCTGATGAAAGTCTACAAAACTCGCTTGGAAGGGATAAGACTACTGATGATCAAAGGTATTCCTACTGACATTCGTTGGATTATTGAAGCACGGGTCCGATTGGCAGGTGAGTCTTCTGACTCTTTTATTTCACATCTGCCTGTTTAGGAATGAGCACCTATGCTAAAAAGAGAAAAGCCAAAAGAATGTGTGTTTGTTATAAATGTTCTCGTATGTTTTGTGATACGAGTTTTTGTTCTTTAGGAATGGTGTCTGATAACCGCGAAGATAAGATTAATTTCATTAGGGATGGCTTGAGTAAGAAGTCTTTGGATGATATATCAAAGACTCTTGAGACGCATCCCAGTGGATATGTGTATCACGAAATTCGTGTGTTATATGCACAATTTCAAAAAGAAAGACAACAGTTAAGTCTCATGAATCTGATTCAAAAAGACCCTGTTTGCCAATTTATAAGAAAATTGGATGGGAAGCTTGTCCCTGACGCATAGACGTCAATCAAGCCGCTAATTTTCTTGTACATATTATATCTCTTTGTCTTTTCCTAATAATTATAATTTGTTTTGGTGTTTTCTTTTACTTTCTCCGACATGATCCAAACCTTTTTGACTATCACGATTTATTTTACTATTAACTAATAATTGTCATTTGGTAGGTACTAGTGCTATTATTTTTCTGACCCTTTTCAGGTATTATAAATTCAACTTATCATTGCACTTTTGAAGACATCCAGAGTAAAATATGGAAGCCACTTCAAGAAGCCGAGTTGAAAACATCTGTGTGTTTTGCGGTACTAGTGTTGGTGTTAAGCCACAATACGTAGAGGTAGCACATGAATTGGGTCGAGTCTTAGCTGTAAGGAATATACACTTAGTATATGGCGGAGGCAATCTTGGACTTATGGGGATAGTTTCAAAAGCTGTATAGGAGGGAGGCAGTCACGTTTTGGGAACCATCCCAAAACCCTTGGCGGAGGCAAATCTTATTGGACCATCAAACAGAGAAGAGCTAATTGTGCCAGGTATGTCTGAACGACTGGTAGAAATGATTAACCGTGCTGATGCTTTTATTGCTTTGCCAGGTGGCTTGGGTACATTGGAGGAAATTCTTACAATGTTATCTTGGGCGAACCTGAACATACACCAAACCGCTTGGACTGTACAACGTTGAAGGATTTTATGATTTTATTTGTGTGTTTCTTGATGATGCCGGAGAAATGGGTTCGTGTCAAAACCTTTAAAAGAACTCATCTTCACTGCCAGAACTGCTCCGGATCTAATTGACCAAATCTTAGCCTATGAATCACAAATTGACCCTCTCCTTTCAAAGATAAATTGGTCCGAGGATGATCGTGGTAAGAGGTGTCAGATTAATCTGGATCTTAACCTTTAACTTTTCGTGTAGAATTTCTGTTAACCAGGTACTATCTTTTAAACTCTTATTCTACTGTTTAAGACATTGGGGACAATGTCTCATTTAGGTTTGGGGGAGAGAATTAGTTATCAGTATCTTGTTTTTAGTTGTGTGTTGTTTTTATTTTTAGGCCAAAATTTTTCGAAAAATACAAAAAATTGAAATTTTTTCAAAAATTACAAAAATATTTTGCGTTTTTGCGTTTTTATTTTGACTAAAAAGGTGAAATTGAAAAGAGATAGCTGAGTAAGGAGTTTCCACTCCTGAGACGTATCTCAAACCTAATTTGGAACAAGTTAATTTTTGTTTATTTTCTTTTGAATTACTTAATTTGTGAATTCTCCATAATACTGACTAAAATGGATCTTCATATGCTCAGTTAGCAGGTATTATCAACATGCATAGTAACATACGGACATGAGCTATAATTGAAAAGTTTGTAATATTCAGTGCTCTAGTTTAATTGGTGGAAGCATATCAAAAAGTGATGGAGTAAAAAAAAAAGTTTGAGATCCGAGTTATTAAGTCCGTAGGGGTGTTTTAAAACCTAGTGTCCTAAAACCAACTGGTTTGGGAGTCACTGGCCCAAAGCTCGCTACATGGATCAAAGATGTTGCAAAAATATATATCCGTAGTCTGAGTAATTAATTCTGTAGGGGTGTCTTAACACCTGGTGCCTTAAAGCCAACTGGTTTGGGAGCCACCGACCCAACACTCGCTACATAGATGGAAGATATTGTATATAAATAAAAAAAAAATCAATGAAAAAAAAATCAGAAAAATCAGAAAAATTATTCCATTACTACATAAAGGTGTGAATTCTGATAAAACTTTAGGATAAAAATATTAATCTCTTATCAACTACTGACCGGTGCTTACACACGCGTATAACGCAAGCGCACGTATCGTTCAAGTAGTATAAAAATATCGATCCCACGAGGACTTAATTCCTACTGTTGTTATTAATTATTGATACTATCTATTTAAATGTATCTAATTATATGGAGAAGAGAATGATTGTTTGATTGGTTGAATGTGGTTTTCCTTAATTAAAATAAATAAAATAAACAAAAGAAAATACTAAGGAAAATAACAAAAGACTCAAAGATCTAGGGTTGTGAATCATTCTAATATCTTTTAAAAGATGAAGTGATTATTTTATGTTTCTGTAATAAATCAGTTTACTAACCTGGAACACGAAATTATGCAAAAGCCTCTGTCGATGGTCAGACGCAAATACCCAGTTTAACCCAATTGAACCATATGTCTATGTCAACCAAATATCTGGATTCATTAAGTTTAAGTTCCAATTATGGCTACCCCCGCCCGACAGGTATATGTCTATCCTGTAAGGAAATCTATTAAAGGGTTATCTATCCTCAAGGAAGATCGTGGGCTATTAAGTCTAAGGCTGAAACCTAAAATCCCTATGTCTAGTTCAATTTAGATTTACCACATCAATCTTATTGGTGATCAGACAACAAGAAGCATTAAGCTTAAGACTTAATAAGTAAACCTTTAAATTACCCAAACTATAAAATAACCCCTTATAAACCGGTGATATTAGAATTCATCACAACCCCATATAACTAACACATAACTAGGGCTAGTAAAAACTTAAATAAAATAAAAGACATAAAGTAAATGCTGAAAAGTAAATGACGGAAAGTAAAGGCTGAAATTAAATACTGAAAATTAAATGCTGAAAGTAAATGCTGAAAGTAAATTGCTGAAAAGTAAATGCTGAAAGTAAATTGCTGAAAGTAAATTGCTGAAAAGTAAATGCTGAAAGTAAATTGCTGAAAAGTAAATGCTGAAAGTAAATTGCTGAAAGTAAATTGCTGAAAATAAATTGCTGAAAAGTAAATAAAGTAAAAGTACAATAAAAGAAAATGCTGAGGTAAAAGGATCAACTTTTATTACTTCTATTTTAGATATCTCCCTTAATATAATATATTAACTTTGCATGATAATTACCAACCAGCCATATAGGCGGTATCCAGATTAAGTCAAATTAATAATTACTTACCAACCGACCAATTAGACGGTATCCATTTTAGTCAGGTTAAAACCAATTTAAATAATTACCAACCGACCAATATGGCGGTATCCTCGTTAAGTCAGGTTTTAACTAGTTTATATATTATAATTAAGGGAGATTAATCTAAATATTAGTAATAAAAGTTTTACCTTTACCCCAGTAAATGGGAGTTACCTCCTCATTACTGAAAAGTAAAAACTGAAAATTAAAGAAAGAAAATTACTGTGCGTAAAAGTAAATTGCGGAAAGTAAAAACTGAAAAGTAAAGAAAAGAAAGTGCGAAAGCGGAAATTAATTACTGAAAGCTATAAATAAACAAACAAGATACAATCTTCTTAGTATTCTTAAGGAATTCCTTAGAAGAAAGTATGAATTTTACAATTGAAATGACTTGGTATTTATAGGCAAAATTTTGCCTCCATCAAATTATCCACCAAATCAATTATTAATTGCTCCACTAATTACTCCACCAAATCCATTATTAATTGCTCCACTAATATCTTATCATGTTTGGTGATGATTTGATAATTTTTATTATTTATTTATTAATTTATTTTTTTGCTTTGAAAATGATTGAAAGTGACTTTAATAATTACACACAACACACTTCTGGATGGTTCATCAATTTCGGGCATGAAATCTTCAGTATTCGAAATTAGTTTGTCTTTCAAAGCTGTAGCTCTTTGAGTCTTCTTTAATCATGAACTTGAATCAGCTCAATCCGATATCAGAGTAAAACATTATGCTCAAATTACGAAAGATGCACAAAACTGGAATTTCCAAAACTGCACTTCGTTAAAACGCCATTTCAAGTTTCCAATCTCCAAAATTAATATGTCAAGTCCAATTTTTGCCCTTATTTGACCCATATTTCTTCCTAAATAATTTCATTAAGTCCCAATATTATTTTATTTGCAAAATAAACTAAAACATATCAAAACGTTCATCAAACCCGAGAAACTAAACAAAATATTAAGTGAAAGGGGCGGTAGATATTGATATATTTTCCGCTTATCAACTACACTTGTGAGTGTTGTGGGAAAAAATGAGTTGTTTAATATTTTGTCGGCTGTGTATATGGATAATGGTAAATATAATCGGAGAATTTACTTATTCAGTAATTTAGAAAGAAAGACAACTAGTAACTTGGAGTAGAAGTTTCACCTGATTAGTCACTAATTTCTTTATTCTCTTTTCTCTTGTATTTTTGCTTTTGTGTGCATTAGTTTTATTATCTTTTTACTTTTGTAAAACGTTTGTGGGTATCATTGCTATAAACCCTCACGAGACTATAACTCGTCCACTAGGGACACCTAGGGGTTTAAAGGCTTGTTGCATATGCTAAATGCAACTGTGATCCCTACGAAAGTGGCTTAGTTTAATTTTAATTGTTTCTTGTATTTTATTTTGTTGTTTTACTCGAGGACTAGCAAAATGTTAGTTTTGAGGGTGTGATGAGCGGAAAATATATCAATATTTACCGCCCCTTTTACTTAATATTTTGTTTAGTTTCTCGGGTTTGATGAACGTTTTGATATGTTTTAGTTTATTTTGCAGATAATATAATATTAGGACTTAATGAAATCATTTAGGACGAAATATGGGTCAAATAAGGGCAAATATTGGACTTGACATATTAATTTTGGAGATTGGAAACTTGAAAGGGCGTTTTAACGAAGTGCAGTTTTGGAAATTCTAATTTTACGCATCTGTCGTAATTTGGGCATAACGTTATACTCCGATATCGGTTTGAGCTGATTCAAGTTCCAGATTAAAGAAGACTCAAAGATCTGCAACTTTGAAAGACAAAATAATTTCTAATTCTGAAGATTTCATCTCCGAAATTGATGAACCATCCAAAAGTGTGTTGTGTGTAATTATTAAAGTCATTTTCAAAGTAAAAAAAATTAATTAATAAATAAATAATAAAAATTATCAAATCACCACAAAAAATGATAAGCAATTAGTGGAGCAATTAATAATGGATTTGGTGGATGATCTGATGAAGGCAAAATTTTGCCTATAAATACCAAGCCATTTCATTTGTAAATTAATACTTTCTTCTAAGGAATTCCTTAAGAATACTAAGAAGATTGTATCTTGTTTGTTTATTTACAGCTTTCAGTAATTAATTTCCACTTTCGCACTTTCTTTTCTTTACTTTTCATTTTTACTTTCCGCAATTTACTTTTACGCACAATACTTTTCTTTCTTTAATTTTCAGTTTTTTACTTTTCAGTAATGAGGAGGTAACTCCCCTTTACTGGGGTAAAAGGTAAAACTTTTATTACTAATATTTAGATTAATCTCCCTTAATTATAATATATAAACTAGTTAAAACCTGACTTAACGAGGATACCACCATATTGGTCGGTTGGTAATTATTTAAATTGGTTTTAACCTGACTAAACTGGATACCGCCTGATTGGTCGGTTGGTAATTAATTATTAATTTGAATTAATCTGGATACCGCATATATGGCTGGTTGGTAATTATCATGCAAAGTTAATATATTATATTAATGGAGATATCTAAAAAGAAGTAATAAAAGTGGATACTTTTACCGCAACATTTTCTTTTATTGTACTTTTACTTTATTTACTTTTCAGCAATTTACTTTCAGCATTTTACTTTTCAGCAATTTACTTTCAGCATTTACTTTTCAGCAATTTACTTTCCGTATTTACGTTTCAGTAATTTACTTTCAGCATTTACTTTCAGCATTTAATTTTCAGTATTTAATTTCAGCATTTTACTTTCCGTCATTTACTTTTCAGCAATTTACTTTCAGCATTTTACTTTATGCTTTTATTTTATTTAAGTTTTTACTAGCCCTAGTTATTGACATTGCTCATTCCTTCGATTTCTTGGATTTGGTTCTATATTGCTGGGAAGATTTCCTGGCGGTCTGTAACTCTGAGCATTGGCCAGTTGTCCAATTTGATTCTCCAGTGCTTTGATGGAAGCATATTGACTTTGAAATATAGCATCATATGCTGCTTGTTGCTTTTTGAACATCTCTGCAATCAATTCTTTCATTTCTGGTTCTATTTCATGTTCCTGGCCTTTGTTCTGTTGTTGAAATCCTGGTGGTGGATAGTTCTACTGTTGGAATCCAGGTGGTGGATTGTTCTTTTTCCCTGAATTATTGCCCCATGAAAAATTGGGATGATTCCTCCACCCTGGGTTGTAGGTGTTGGAATATGGATTGTTCCCCTGTCTGTTGAAATTGTTGACATAATTCACCGTCTCTTCGAGTTGGTTTGGTTCTGGTGCTTCTCCATATGGTGAACTTGTGGATCCAGTGGTAAGAGTCTCCATGAATTTGTAAATCTGATCCAGCTTGGCGTTGACTGCTGTATTAGCTCCAACTTCATAAATTCCTGCAATTCTTTGGATCATGCTCATTTCTGTTGGCCACAAGGAATTATTGTTGGCGATTTCTTCGATTAGGTCCCAGGCTTGATCTTCTCCTTTTGCCATCAAAGCTCCTCCTCCAGCAGCATCGATTGTAGTTCTCATCAGTCCAGAAAGTCCATTATAGAAAGTTTGGACTTGAAGCCATTTTGGAATATAACAGTGAGGACATTTCCGGAGCAAATATTTGTACCTTTCCCAAGCTTCGTAGAGAGTTTCCGAGTCTTGTTGTACAAAGGATGTGATGTCATTCCTTAGCTTTCCAGTTCTGATTGGTGGAAAGTACTTTGCAAGAAATTTGGTGGCTAAAGTGTTCCAAGTTTTGATGGAACCTGCTGGTAGTGAATGTAGCCAAGCTTTAGCTCTGTCTTTCAAGGAGTATGGAAAAACTCACAGTCTCATTGCTTCTCTAGCTTCTCGGTTGTAATTGAAAGTGCCGCAAACTTCCAGGAAGTTGCTGATGTGGGTATTAGGATCTTCAGTTGCTTTTCCCCCAAACTCCACTGACTGCTGAATCATCTGAATGCATGTTTTGATGTCACATGCATTTACTGGTAAAGAAGGAAGTACAATACAGGAAATGAAGCCGTCGACCACCGGAATGGTTCTGTCTCGAATTGGTATTGGTGGTGCAACTTCCAAAGGTTCAGGTTCCAGGTTGACTAAAGCTTCTTGGCCTTCTCGCCTTTCCCTTCTCAACTGTCCGATGGTTCTTTAAATTTATGGGTCAAGCAGTCGAAGTTCAAAGCTTCTGGTTCTTCTCATGTAGTTTCGGAGAACCTGAAACACAAGAAAACAAAAATATAAGTAAAAAGAAATTAGACACAAGTAACGTATCTAACCTCAAAACTAATAGTGAAAGATAAATAAGTCCCCGGCAACGGCGCCAAAAACTTGACCGGTGCGTAATCACATGCGTATAATGCAAGCGCACGTATTGTTCAAGTACTATAAAAAGTATCGATCCCACGAGGACTTAATACCTAATATATTAATTTTATGAGGTCAAATGATTACTAGTATCTAATAGGTTGATTGATTGATTGATTTGAAATGGTGATGATTTTGAATTTAAAAACAAGTAAATAAAATTGCATAAAAGTAGGTTTAAGAAAATTCAATATTAAGGAACTATCTAGGGTTGTGAATCTTTCTAATATCTTTTAAAAGATGAAGTGGTTATTTCATGTTTGTGTAATAAATCGGTTTACTAACCTGGAACACGAAATTATGCGAAAGTCTCTGTCGACGGTCAGACGCAAATACCCAGTATAACCCAATTGAACCATATGTCTATGTCAACCAAATTACCTGGATTCATTAAGATTAAGTTCCAATTATGGTTACCCCTGCCCGACATGTATATGTCTATCCTGTAAGGAAATCTATTAAAGGGTTATCTATCCTCAATGAAGATCCTGGACTATTAAGTCTAAGCTGAATCCTAAAATTCCTTTATCAAGTTTATTTTAGATTTACCAGATCAATCTTATTATTGGCCAATTAAAAAAGAACATTAAGCTTAAAACTTAATAAGTAAACCTTAAATTACCCAAACTATAAAATAACCCATTATAAAACGGTGATATTAGAAATCATCACAACCCTAGATAACTAACTTAGTTATGACACATAATTAGGGCGAGTAAAAACTTAAAAATAAAAGACATAAATTACAATGCTGAAAAGTAAATGCGGTAAAATAAATACTGAAAGTAAAATTACAATAAAATAAAATGCTAAGGTAAAATGATCTACTTTTACTACTACTAATTTAGATCTCCCTTAATATAATATATTAACTTGTGATGATATTACCAACCAGCCATATAGGCGGTAACCTGATTAAGTCAAATTAAGTCCGACCAGCCATATAGGCGGTATCAAAATTTGTCCATAAACCTGCCATATAGGCGGTAAGAAAGTTTAATTACCAACCGACCAATCTGGCGGTATCCTTGCTTAGTCAGGTTTAAACCAGTTTAAAATGAATTACCAACCGACCAATATAGCGGTATCCTTATTAAGTCAAGTTTTAAATAGTGAATATATTATAATTAATGGAGATTAATCTAAATAGCAATAGTAAAAGAATTACCTTTCACCCTAGCATGGGGAAGTTACCTCCTCATGGTTGAATAGTAAAAAATGTAAAAGTAAAGAAAGTAAATTATTATTACTATTAGAGAACGTAATTAAAATTAATTAGAAAACTGAAATTAAAATAAACTAGATAGAAAACTCCATATTTACATTAGAGAATTCAGAGAGGAAGGTACATCTGAAACTGAAATTTCGAGCTCTATTTATAGGCCTCGGTAAGCCCACCGCATCGCGACGCGCAAGTTTCTTCTTGCGTCGCGATGCACTGACGTGTCAACATTTGATTGGTCCGCTCAGATTCTTATCCGCTGATGTGGCAATTTGGATAAATGACTCAATAATTATGCTGATGTGGCGATGACGTGGCAAAAATGATTGTCGGCACCGTAGGATGATGACACGTGGCACGCTGTGATTGGTTGATGATGACGTGACGGTGATGTGACACTTTGACTCGGTCAACTGGTGATGTGGACGATGACGTCGCGATGTGCCAAATTACCAAAATGCCCTTTTGTGTTATTTTTCACTATTTTTGCCCCAAATCACCTCCAGAATGTCCTAAAACTTTATTTATCTATAAAATAACATAAAACACATCAAAATATTCACAAAACTCAAGAAACTATACAAAATATTAAGTTAAATGAGTGAGAAATATTGATATAATTACCACTCATCACTGACGTCACAAAGATACGGGAATAGTGCCATGTATTGAGTAGTATATAAGGGAAGTTTGATCATATTTGTAAGGGTTACGGAATTTTTCATTTGACAACTACTTGTAAGAAATAGTGAAAGAAATCAACTGCTCGGTTTTATTAGACCTTCGTTACAACAAGTCGGTCGAGCTCGATTTAGTAAAAGAAAGAACTCCCCACCCTGCTTTGTGACCGTGGACGTATGTTGGACAAGCTCCAACGAACCACGTTAAATCTTCTTTTTTCGATTTCTTGTGTGTTTCTTGTTTTTCACTAAGTTTGCTGCCCTGTTGCTGTCCTTAGCTGTTTTATGTAGCTGCCGTTTGGTTGCCGTTTTGTTGGGTAAAATGTAACGGGTTAAGGTTGTTAGTGTTGGAAATGGTGATCGAGCACCATTCACTTTTGTATGAATATTTATTATTTATGCAACATAATATTTTCTTTATCATGATTATTATTAATTTGTATGGTATTTTCTTACTTTTATTTATATATTGTAAATCTAAATGTTAGATTACTCAAAAAGTTAGAGATTTCGAATTTCACTCGGAACCTTATATGAAATTAGTAAGACCCGAGAGTTACAATATATGGTGATATAGTTGCAAGAGTTGCAATGGTGTTGAGAAATATCACGCATTCTTTCGAATATAAATTATTCCTAGTGTAGATCTATTGACATGGGTCGATCATTATATTGGTAAGACTAGTGCATTGTCTATATATGTAATGGACATATGGTTTGTCTCAACAGATTATGAGCTTAGCAGAAGTTCGTATAGAAATGCGGATATTCATTAGTGGAATGAATATCGAACAAACTCATAGAAGATGACTAATAGATATTCCATAAAACTGTCAATAGTTATCTTTTCGAGTTTATTAGTTATTGTGTTCCTTTGACTTGAGACACCACGGTGATCTTGTGAGTGATCCTCTATGCCTGATACCATGCATGTCATGGTTGGATTTTGTTTCCAGAAATTTTCAGAGTATATTCCGGAAATCTTTCGGCCAAAAGTTCGTTGAAGAAATTATTTCTTTAACATTATAAATAATATTGAAAAAGAGTTTTGCATATATTATTTATTAATGGAATATAATTATGAAAAATTTATTATATTGAGTAGATAAGGTTTTGACAGTAAAACTATAACCTTACTCAATAGGAGATAGTAATGACGAAAGGACTATACATTAACGTTTTAACCTCAACTTGTATGGTTCAGCGTGTCGTGTTGGTTTTAGCCATGATTTGTAGGTGGGCAGGGCTTCATGAATATGTATAAAAGTATATGAGATATAGATGTATATATATAAGTAACAACCGAACGTGAGCCTAGAGAGTTCCACTATATTAAGTTTACTCGTTGAGCACTATGGTGACTTTCGTCAAATATTGACAAAGTGTTTTGGGTTTTAGGATTAAATTGTTTAATCCGATAATTCATGAGATGAATTAATTTAATTGAATTAATTAATTTTATATCAAGAGTTGATATAAGTTTATTGTATAATAGATGTAAATTTGATTTACATAAAATTAGTAATTGATTAGTGAATTAATTTAATTGTTAAATTAATATACAAAATTAATTACTTAGTTTATATAAATAAATGTATTAATTATTTAAGGTAACTATAGTTTATGTTATTGAATATTTTTAGTTAAAGTAACTAAAATCATTTAATTGAAATTTAGTTTACCTTGGTTGGTGTGAATTTTTTAACCTTGGTTAAGTTAAATTTTTGAAATTTGTGGGATAGGGAAAAGATTCCCTTGTACCATGGTTTGTTAATTAAAGGCTTGGTTTGGTTTTGGTTTTATTTTACTTTTTAATTAATTAAAAAAAAAAGGCAAAAAAAAATTTCCTCACCCTTCATTATTTGCTTACTGCCGAACCAAAAACAAAAAGAAGCAAAAATATTGGTTTTGGTTGTTCTTTGCTCCAATCTCTGTTTTGTTGCCGAGTAAGAGAAGAAAAATATTTGTTTTTCTGCTCTCAAAATTCAAGCCAAATTTCTCACCAAAAATTACCCAACATCTTATCAAGAACATGGAATTAATCCTTAAGTGTTAAGGATCAATTTGTTTGCTTGATATGAAAATTTTTCTAGGGTTTAAGAGTTAAACTTTAGGAAAGTTCTGTTGCCATTCTTGAGTGATTAAACCACCTTTTGGTCACCAAGATTTGTTCATCAAGAAACTTGATTTGGTGGAGATAGAAGAAGTTCAAAGATTCAAAGAGCTTGGTGGATTTGGGGATTACACTCAAAGCTATTGTAGGTAAATTTATTTTTATAAATTTATTGTTGGGTTGTTGATGTTGGAATAATTGTTTATGGAATTGTTGGATAATTGTAAGCATGTATGCGAGGAATTTATAAGCATTAAAGTGTATAGAAAATTAATGTATGAATGATATATTAATTTTATATGCTTGGTTTATATTTGACAATTGTTGGAGAATATTTTGATGCTTGGATTAATTTATTCAGTGTTGAAAAATTTATTAAAGTGTTTAGAATATTTATTTAAGCTTTTGGGAATTATATTGATCCATGAAAAAATTAATATATGATGATATATGATTTTTAGTGCATTGGAATAATTTTAAGTTTATGGAATTAAATATTTTAATACACTTTTTAGGGTATTGCCAAAAAAAGTTGCTCGGGATTTGATCCCGCGCGCGTTCCGCTGCCCCTCGGCATATCCGTTCCTCCGTAACAAAGTGGTATCAGAGCGATACATGCTAATAATTGTTCATGTCCTTTACAATTTTTTGTGATTGTATAAAATGCACATGCATACATGTAATTGTTGATTATATGTTTAGGCATTTTTTTGTACATGCATACATTTAAATATTTGTATGTGTTTGAGCTTGTAAAATCTCTACACTAGATCTTAGTGTCATTAATTTTGTATGAAAATATGACATGGTCCGGCTTGTTTATACGGTGTTAGTTAAACCATTATGATTATTCCCAATATTGCTAAAGCGTGAGGGATTGGTTATAATATTTTGTTCTAATCCGGTTAAGCATTAGATGAGTCAAATTTAAGAGAAAGTATTATCCAATATTGCTAAAGCGTGAGGATAATATTAGTATCCTACTTTTGACGATAGACAAGTTGATCTAAAATTAAATTATCCAATATTGCTAAAGCGTGAGGATATGATTCAATTTATGACTGAATGTAAGAGTTGCATGAGATGCAATTGATAATAGTTGTCTACCTCTCGAATTTACAATGGTCAATATTGCTAAATCGTGAGACTTTTGAAAATGTCAAGAATGATCTACTTCTCATTGTGAGATTTAAGAGTTAAATTTCCGTATTCTTGTTTGTAGAGATTATAAAGAATATGTAAGACAATACGAGGGCACTTTATAGAAAAAGTAATTCCTACTCTATTTAGTGTTTTTATCATGGTGTATAAATATTATTATCCGCTTAATTTTGTTTTATCTTGTGTAGACAGAATGTCTGTTTCGAACCCGCTTTCGTGTATACTTGATACACATAGGCTCCAGGGTGCTGTTAATTATAATGTTCGGCTCATGAATCTTCGAATTCTCTGTCAAGAGGAGTAACTTGAATATGTTCTAGATCGTCCAATGCCCGCAAGGGTTTCAGATGATGCTTTAGATGAGAAACGTGAGACGTTCAAAAGATGGAAGGATGATGATCGGAAAGTCCAGTCATACATCTTGGGATCTATGGTGCCGGAACTACAGAGGAATTATATGCCAATGCCTGATTCTGGATCCATCTTGTTGTATATGAAGGAACTATTCAGTGATCGACCACATGTAGAGATGCATAAGGTGGCTGTCGAGCTTTTTCATACTTTCCTCTCGGAGGGAAAACCAGTTAGCCCACTGATGAGTGGTAATTATATCACTATTTCCCACTCATTTAACTTAATATTTTGTATAGGTTCTTGCATTTTGTGAATATTTTGATGTATTTTGTGTTATTTTGTAGATAAATAAAGTTTCAGGACTCTTTGGAGGTGATTTGGGGCCAAAACAGTGAAAAATGGACAAAATGGCAATTTGGTAATTTTGCGCATCGCAACGCGCATGCCTTCGGTGTCATGAAACCTAACATGCGCCATGAGTTGCTAACGTGCGCCGGGGGCACGTGTCAGAATCAGAAAAGTTTGACTTGCTAACGTGCGCCTGCCACATGTCAACATTACAGCCAATCCGCTAACGTGCGCCGTGCCATGTGTCATCATTCTATGGTGCCGACAATCGCCTTCACCACATGTTTACACATGTCATCCTGCATGGCAGCCCGTCATCATCCACATCAGCAGCTGACCGAGTCAACTCACCACGTCATCGCCATGTCATCATCAGCCAATCAGAGCGTGCCACGTATCGCAATCATACGGTGCCGACAATCACTTTCGCCACGTGTCGCCACGTCATCGCCACGTCACTGCCACATCAACACAATTATTGAGTCAATTATCCACATCGCCACGTCATCGGATAAGAATCTGAAGCAGCCAACCAAAAGTTGACACGTGGCGCGTCGCGATGCGATGAGCCTACCGAGGCCTATAAATTAAGCTCATTTCTCTGATTTCAGATGTACCTTCCTCTAAGAATTCTCTTATGTAAGTAAGGAGTTTTATATCTAGTTTTCTTTAAATTTCAGTTTTGTAATTAATTTTAATTACGTTCTGTAATAATAATTTACTTTCTTTACTATTTCAGTTTTTACTATTCAGCATGATGAGGTAACTTCCCACTGCTAGGGTGAAAGGTAAAACTTTTATTAATGGTATTTAGATTAATCTCCCTAATTATAATATATTCACTATTTAAAATTTGACTTAATGAGGATACCGCTATATTGGCCGGTTGGTAATAATTTATAAACTGGTTTTAATCTGACTAAGCAAGGATACCGCCTGGTTGGTCGGATGGTAATTTCCGCCTATATGGCTGGTTTATGGACTTAATTTGACTTAATCAAGTTACCGCCTATATGGCTGGTTGGTAATATCACACAAGTTAATATATTATATTAAGGGAGATATTTTTTATAATAGTGATAAAAGTAGATCCTCTAGCCATAGCATTTTCTTTTATTGTGATTTTCTTTATTTACTTTTCAGCATTTTATTTTATGTCTTTTACTTTTAAGTTTTTACTAGCCCTAGTTATGTGTCGTACTAAGTTAGTTATCTAGGGTTGTAATGAATTCTAATATCACCGGTTTATAAAGGGTTATTTTATAGTTTGGGTAATTTAAAGGTTTACTTATTAAGTCTTAAGCTTAATGCGTCTTGTTAATTGGCCACTAATGAGATTAATCTGGTAAATCTAAAATAAACTTGACAAGTGAATTTTAGGTTTCAGCCTTAGACTTAATAGCCCACGATCTTTCTTGAGGATAGATAACCCTTTAATAGATTTCCTTACAGGATAGACATATACCTGTCGGGCGGGGGTAGCCATAATTGGAACTTAAACTTAATGAATCTAGGTAATTTGGTTGACATAGACATATGGTTCAATTGGGTTAAACTGGGTATTTGCGTCTGACTATCGACAGAGGCTTTCGCATAATTTCGTGTTCCAGGTTAGTAAACCAATTTATTACACAAACATGAAATAACCACTTCATCTTTTAAAAGATATTAGAAAGATTCACAACCATAAATAGTTCCTTAATATTGAATTTTCTTAAACCTACTTTCGAGTAATTTTATTTACTTGTTTTTAAGTTTAAAATCATCACCATCAATCAATCAACCTGTTAGATACTAGTAATCATTTGACCTCATAAAATTAATAGATTAGGTATTAAGTCCTCGTGGGATCGATACTTTTTATACTACTTGAATGATACGTGCGCTTGCATTATACCCGTGTGATTATGCCGGTCAAGTTTTTGGCGCCGTTGCCGGGGACTTATTTATCTTTCACTATTAGTTTTGAGGTTAGATACCTTTACTTGTATCTAATTTCTTTTTACTTATTATTTCTGTTTTCTTGTGTTTCAGGTTCTCAGAAACTACATGAGATGAACCAGAAGCTTTCAACTCCGACCGTTTGACCCGGAAATTGAAAGAACCATCAGACAGTTGAGAAGGGAAAGGCGTGATGGCCAATAAGCTTTAGTCAACATTGAACCTGAACCTTTGGAAGTTGCACCACCAATACCCATTCGAGACAGAACTATTCCGGTGGTCAACGACTTCATTTCTTGTATTATACTTCATCATTTACCAGCAAATGCGTGTGACATCAAAAATGCATTCAGATGATTCATTAGTCAGTGCAGTTTGGGGGAAAAGCAACTGAAGATCCTAATACCCACATTAGCAACTTCCTGGAAGTTTGTGGCACTTTCAATTACAACCGAGAAGCTGAAGAAGCAATGAGACTGTGAGTTTTTCCATACTCATTGAAAGACAGAGCTAAAGCTTGGCTACATTCACTACCAGCAGGTTCCATCACAACTTGGAACACTTTAGCCACCAAATTTCTTGCAAATTACTTTCCACCAGCCAGAACTGGAAAGCTAAGGAATGGCATCACATCCTTTGTACAACAAGACTCGGAAACTCTCTACGAAGCTTGGGAAAGGTACAAAGATTTGCTCCGGAAATGTCCTCACCATGAGATTCCAAAATGGCTTTAAGTCTAAACTTTCTATAATGGACTTTCTGGACTGATGAGAACCACAATTGATGCTGCTGCTGGTGGAGCTTTGATGGCAAAATGAGAAGATCAAGCCTGGGACCTAATCGAAGAAATGGCCAACAACAATTTCTTGTGGCCAACAGAAATGACTATGATCCAAATAATTGCAGGAATTTATGATGTTGGAGCCAATAGAGCAGTCAACGCCAAGCTGGATCAGATATGCAAATTCATGGAGACTCTTACCATGGGATCCACAAGGTCACCATATGTAGGAGCACCAGAATCAAACCAACTTGAATATACGGTGAATTATGTCAATAATTTCAACAGACAGGAGAACAATCCATATTCCAACACCTACAACCCAGGGTGGATGAATCATCCCAATTTTTCATGGAGCAACAATTCAGGGCAAAAGAATTTTCCACCACCTGGATTCCAGCAACAGAACAAAAGCCAAGAGTTTAAAAAAGAACCAGAAATGAAAGAATGGATTGCAAAGATGTTCAAAAAGCAACAAGCAGCATATGATGCTATTTTTCAAAACCAATCTGCTTCTATCAAAGCACTGGAGAATCAAATTGGACAACTGGCCAATGCTCAGAGTTACAGACCGCCAGGTACCCATCCTAGCAACACAGAGCCAAATCCAAGGAACATGGGAAATGAGCAATGTCATGCCATCATGTTAAAAAGCGGTACTGAAATCAACAAATACGTTGGAATCAAGGTAACAATTGAAGATATTCCAAAAGAAGAAAAACAACAGATGGAAGAAAAAGAAACAAAGGAAAAAGAACCAGAAAGAATCACTCTACCTCCACCTTTTCCACAGTGACTTCAGAAAAACAAACTGGACAAGCAGTTTGCTCGATTCTTGGAAATTTTCAAAAAGCTGCACATCAACATTCCATTCGGAGAAGCGTTGGAACAAATGCCCAGCTATGTCAAATTCATGAAAGACATTCTTTCATGAAAACGGAGATTGGGAGATTAGGAGACAGTAACATTATCAGAAGAATGCAGTGGTATCATTCAAAGGAAGCTTCCCCCAAAGTTGAAAGATCCTGGCAGTTTCACCATTCCTTGCATCATAGGAGAGCATAATTTCGGTAGGGCTTTGTGTGATCTGGGTGCAAGTATTAACTTGATGTATTTTTCTATTTTCAGGAAATTGCAGATTGGAGATACAATGCCAACTTCAGTCTCTCTACAACTTGCTGATAGAACGCTCGTATTTCCAAGAGGCGTAGTTGAGGATGTGCTAGTCAAGGTTGACAAATTCATTTTCCCAGCAGATTTTATTGTCCTTGATATGGAGGAAGACGCAGACGTGCCAATCATCCTTGGGAGACCGTTATTGGCTACAGGTCGAACCATTATTGATGTACAAAAAGATAATTAACCATGAGGGTACAAGACCAAGGAGTAACATTCAATGTTTTCAAGGCCATGAATTTCCCAGATGATGAAAACAAGGAGGAATGTTTCAGACTTGATATAATACA
This sequence comes from Zanthoxylum bungeanum, assembly GCA_019454045.1. NCBI lineage: Eukaryota > Viridiplantae > Streptophyta > Magnoliopsida > Sapindales > Rutaceae > Zanthoxylum > Zanthoxylum bungeanum. Next base: position 27,828 of record SKCR01040697.1, read on the forward strand.
TAGTACCATCCATAATTCTGATGAAAGGAAAAGTTCTACTGACAAAATTAAAGCATGTCAATTGCTTGTGGAGCCTGAAGATAAAGCATCTTGTGCATTAAAGACGCAGATTCTTACACTACAAGCAACAGAAGAGAAACAGTTCCACCTGCTCAACAAATTGGAAGAATTTCACATACATCCTTTTGAGAATGCCAAATTGTACAAAGAAAAGGCCAAGAAGAGACATGATGAGAAGTTAGTGTGCATACAACTAGAACCAGAGCAGAAGGTACTGTTAAACAAATCAAGGGTGAAAATTTTCCCATGGAAGCCAAAATCACGGTGGTCAGGTCCATTCCTAATCACCAAGGTTTTATCAGATAGATCCGTTGAGATACATGATCCTGACTCCAAGAAAACATTCAAGGTTAAAAACAAGCGTGTCAAGCACTATTGGGGAGAATAATTTGAGCGACAAAAAGAAAGTGTCATACTTTTAGATCCAGCATAATGTTCAGACAGTCATGTCTAGCTGACGACTTTAAACTTAGCACCGCTGGGAGGCAACCCATGTAATTTTTTTATATATTTTTATTTGGTGTATTTTATTTTTGTGTGTTTTATTTTTACAGGATAAGTCATTTCAGGATGGAAGAAGTTCTCGCAAATCTTCACAAGCAATTTCCTTCTCTCCCTCAAAAATCTCTGATGAAAGTCTACAAAGCCCGCTTGGAAAAGATGAGACTACTGATGATCAAAGGTATTCTAACTGATATTCGTTGGATTATTGAAGCACGTGTCTGATTGGCAGGACAGTCTTCTGACTCTTTTATTTCACATCTGCCTGGTTTTGGAAGAAGCACCTATGCAAAGAAATGTAGAGCTAAGCAAATGGGTGTTTATTACAAATGTGCACGTTGGAATTGCAATACTCGTTGTCGTTCTTTAGGAATGGTGTCTGATAATCGCGAAAACAAAATTAAATTCATTAGGGATGGCTTGAGTAAGGAGTCTTTAGATGATATATCTTCGACTCTTGAGACGCATCCCAGTGGATATGTTCACATAGCCTTTCGCAAATTACATACACAATTTCAAAAAGAAAGACAACAGTGAAGTCTCGGAAATCTGACTCAAAAAGACCATGTTTGCCAATTTATAAGAAAATTGGATGGGAAGCTTTTCCTTGACGCATAGACGTCAATCAAGCCGCTATATTTCTTGTACATATTATATCTCTTTGTCTTTTCCTAATAATTGTGATTTGTTTTGTTGTTTTCTTTTATTTTCTATGACAGGATCCAGACCTTTTTGACTATCACGATTTATTTTATTGTTAACCAATAATTGCCATTTGGCAGGTACTAGTGCTATTATTTTACTCACCCTTTTTAGGTGTTATAAATTCAACTCATCATTGTACTTTTGAAGACATCCAGAGTAAAACATGGAAGCCACTTCAAGAAGACGAGTTGAAAATATCTGTGTGTTTTGCGGTACTAGTGTTGGTGTTAAACCACACTACATAGAAGCAGCACATGAATTGGGTCGAGTCTTAGCTGCAAGAAATATGTACTTAGTATATGGCGGTGGCAAACTTGGACTAATGTGGATCGTTTAAAAAGTTGTACAGGAGGGAGGCAGTCATGTTTTGGGAATCATCCCAAAACCCTTGGCAGAAGCAAATCTTATTGGACCATCGAACGGAGAGGAACTGATCGTTCCAGGTATGTCTGAACGATTGGTAGAAATTATTAACCGTGCTGATGCTTTTATTGCTTTGCCAGGTGGCTTGGGTATATTGGAGGAAATTTTTACAGTGTTATTTTGGACGAACTTGAACATACACCAGAAACTGCTTGGGCTATACAACGTTGAAGGATTTTATGATTTTCTTTGTGTATTTCTTGATGATGCCCGGAGAAATGGGTTCGTGTCAAAACTTTTAAAAAAACTCCTCTTAATTGCCAGAACTGCCCATGATTTAATTGACCAAATCTTAGCCTATGAACCACAAATTGACCCTATCCTTTCAAAGATAAATTGGTCTGAGGACGATCGTGGTAAGAGGCGTTGGATTAATCTAGATCTTAACCTTTAACTTTTCGTGTAGAATTTCAGTTAACCAGGTACTATCTTCTAAACTCTTCTTCTACTGTCTAATACATTGGGGACAAAGTCTCATTTAGGTTTGGGGAAATGAATTAGTTGATCAGTATCTTGTTTTTAGTTGTGTGTTGTTTTTATTTTTAGTCCAAAATTTTTCCAAAAATACAAAAAAAAATTGAAATTTTTTCAAAAATTACAAAAATATTTTGCGTTTTTGTTTTTATTTTGACTAAAAAGGTGAAATTGGTGAGAGATAGCTGTGTAAGGAGTTCCCATTCCTGATACGTATTTCAACCCATTTTCGAAACAAGTTAGTTTTTGTTTATTTCCTTTTGAATTATTTAATTCGTAAATTCTCCATAAAATTGACTAAAATGGATCTTCATATGCTTAGTTGGCAGATATTATCCACATGCATGGTAACATACGTACATAAGTTGAAATTGAAAAGTTTGTAATATTCAGTGCTCTAGTTTAATTGGAGGAAGCATCTCAAAAAGCAATGGAATAAAAAAAAATCAATTAGAAAAATGAGAAAAATTATTCCACTACTGCAAAAAGGTGTGAATTCTGATAAAACTTTAGGACAAAAATATTACTCTCTTATGAACTGCACTTGTGACTGTTGTGGGCAAAAATGAGTTGATTAATATTTTGTTGGCTATGTATATGGAGAATGGTAAATATAATCGTAGAATTTACTTATTCAGTAATTTAGAAAGAAAGAAAACAACTAGTGACTTGGAGTAGAAGTTTCACCTGATTAGTCACTAACTTCTTTATTCTCTTTTCTCTTGTCTTTTTGCTTTTGTGTGCGCATTAGTTTCACTACCTTTTTACTTTTGTAAAATATTTGTGGGTATTATTGCTGTAAACCCTCACGAGACTACAACTCGTCCACTAGGGACACCTAGGGTTTAAAGGCTTGTTGCATATGCTAAATGCAACCGTGATCCTTACGAAAGTGGCGTAGTTTAATTTTAATTGTTTCTTGTATTTTATTTTATTGTTTTTCTCGAGGACTAGCAAAATGTTAGGTTTGGGGATGTGATGAGCGAAAAATATATCAATATTTACCGCCCCTTTTACTTAATATTTTGTTTAGTTTCTCGGGTTTGATGAACGTTTTGATATGTTTTAGTTTATTTTACAGATAAAATGAGTTGTTTAATATTTTGTTGGCTGTGTATATGGAGAATGGTAAATATAATAGGAGAATTCACTTATTCGGTAATTTAGAAAGAAAGAAAACAACTAGTAACTTGGAGTAGAAGTTTCACCTGATTAGTCACTAACTTCTTTATTATATTTTCTTTTGTCTTTTTGCTTTTGTGTGCATTAGTTTTATTATCTTTTTACTTTTGTAAAACGTTTGTAGGTATCGTTGCTGTAAGCCCTCACGAGACTACAACTCATCCACTAGGGACACCTAGGGTTTAAAGGCTTATTGCATACGCTAAATGCAACCATGATCCCTACAAAAGTGGCTTAGTTAAATTTTATTTTAAAGATATTTATGTTATTTTATTCTGTGTTTTGCTCGAGGACTAGCAAAATATTAGGTTTGGGGGTGTGATGAGTGATAATTATATTATTATTTCCCACTCATTTAACTTAATATTTTGTATAGTTTCTTGAGTTTTGTGAATATTTTGATGTGGTTTGTGTTATTTTGAAGATAAATAAAGTTTCAGGACTCTCTGGAGGTGATTTGGGGCCAAAACAATGAAAAACGGACAAAAGGGCAATTTGGTAATTTTGCGCGTCGCGACGCCTAACATGCGCCATGAGTTGCTAACGTGCGCCGGAGGGCACGTGTCAGAATCAAAAAAGTTTGACTTGCTAACGTGCGCCTGCCACATGTCAACATCACAGCCAATCCGCTAACGTGCGCCGTACCACGTGTCGTCATTCTATGGTGCCGACAATCGCCATCACCACGTGTTGACACGTGTCATCCTGCATGTCAGCCATGTCATCGTCCACATCAGTAGCTGACCAAGTCAACTCGCAATGTCATCATCAGCCAAATCAGAGCGTGCCACATTTCACAATCCTACGGTGCCGACAATCACTTTCGCCACGTGTCACCACATCAGCGCCACGTCACTGCCACGTCAGCACAATTATTGAGTCAATTATCCACATCGCCATGTCATCGGATAAGAATCTGAAGCAGCCAACCAGGAAAGGGAGAGATTTGTTCTAGGAACAATGTGTTAAGTATCCATCTGCATATCATTATTATATTTATTTATACGCGCCTTATTATGTTTTTAGAATGCATGTTTAAGGGTGTATGATGATGAGACCTTAACAAAGATAATTAATTAGTTGCCAATTACGCGAAAAAACCCTCACTACATATTAAGCATTTTTCCTTCAATTGAGTGATTCTTACTCAAGATCCAAGATTGGCACTGGTTTGTTGGCCAAAGTCAAGACCTTTGTCCGTTGCGGATGTGTTTGAATCATGAAGGCTTTGTTCCATATCGGTGTCTTGTCCAAGTTGTGATTTGTTGGCCAAAGTCAAGATCACTTCTTGTCCATCGACATCGATTACGAAACTTTCAATGGTCAATGGGTTCCGCTTAACTGGGATCATTAAGTTTGTTGTGCCAAAGCCAAGTCTTAATTGATTCAGAGGAAAAAGGTTAGGGAATATATTGGATATATTGGCATATATAAGATATATGTTTCGGACTTGGATGTCCACCTACTGGATCTAGGAATTGGATGGGATCCAATTGATCTTAGAGATCTACCTAGTTAATCATACAATTTGTTGGCCAAAGTCAAGATTGTGTGTTATTTAACGGGATCCTAGCCCACTAGGAAACAAGGTTTCCCGAGTACTCCACAGAGGGTTAGAGGCTCGCCGAAAAATAGTGGGAGACAAGTATTAAATTTGCAATATTCATTTAGTAACTTTCCATACGCACTCATTTCAAATATTACGTCAAATAAATTAATATATTAGTTGGACTAATAATTAATGTTGTTTTAATTAAACAGTTGGACTGTATTCAAACTATTTCATTTATAGTTGATTTCATAATTGGATTATAGTAATCAATATAATTGAATTTATCTATTAAATTATAGTTGATTATATAGTTGGACTATAGTAATCATTATAATAAATAGTACCTAAATCTTTGATTAAATAGTTGGACTATTAGAATCAAGATAAATTGAAAGATTAGTGTTTAAAACATAATCCTGGGTGAAAAATATTTTAGACGACTTTAATTTTCGAATTGGGAATAAAATTTCAGGATGGTCCTGGAAACCAATAAGTTACTTTATTTGATAAAATAACATATTAGGCCTAAACCCGGAGTTAAGCAAATAGTAGAACATAATATTTGGAAGATTTATGTGATGATAACTTTAGTGCTTAATCTATTAAGCTTGCCAAAAAGACGCCTTAATTTCTTAATCAGAACTAAGGATTAGATCCTTAAAGTATGATAATGAAATTGAAGGATCTTCATAGATCTATCTTTAGATCTTAGAAGTACTAAATTGCAATAGTAAACTCTTAGAGAGTTAATGGCTATTCTCAAGGAGATAAAGCCAAAGTTTGCAATTAGGCAAGAAGCGCAAGATGCACCTTACTTCGACATTCTAGAAGGCCAAGGCTAGGCCGAAGGCTTCTGGAGGATAGAAGAAGGGCAAAGGCAAAATCATTATAATCTTCTGGGAAGATAAATGACATATCCCAAAATGTCTGCCTAAATTGTGGTAAACGGGATCGCGGAAGCGTGACTATCGTTTGGACAAGGCAGACATGAAGGAATTGAAGACGGTGTAAGACTCCGACTTCAAATATGTTTGTCATAAAATGTTCACTGCTAGTATTAAAATTGGATTTTAGATACTGGAAGTGGTACATAAATATGTATTGTTGTGCAGAATCTGCTATAAGCAGGAGACTAACTTCAGTTGAGATTAATCTGCGAATTGGAAACGGGACGAAAGTCGCTTGTTTTTACCGTAGATACCTAAGTTTAGGAACTACCCTTCAGGTTTGTACTTAAATTAGGAAACTGTTACAATGTAACTAGTTTGACTAGAAACATTATCTCTATATTAGGGTTTAACCCGTTGCGGGTATACCTTTATATTCTAGAAGACTAAAGTGTTTTATTATATAAAGATGATATTGAGATAAACACATTAGATGTGAATAACAGTATTTATATTTTGAATATAAATAAATCTCAAACGTATAACATGACAAACTAATAGCTCAAAATGAATTAATCAGTTAAAACTTAAATGTGGCATTGTTGTCTGGGATAAAATTAAACAAGACTCGTATATCCACACTTTCGAAGAGTGGTACTAGGACAAATTTGATTCCATTCAAATAATGTCTACGAATCTAGTTTATTGGGCAAAGTGCCTAAAACACCTTTACTTGGTAAAAATGTAAATACCACCGATCTGATTAGCCTTCATTCATAGTGACGTAAGTGGTCCCATATCTAGCTAGGCTAGATGTGGATATGAATATTCGTGACCTTTACGGATGTGGCATAGCGTTATGGTTATGTGTTTCTTTTGAAACACAAATCGGAAACTTTTACAGTTTCGACACGAAATAGACAAACAGATCGGCTAAAGTATTAAAACATCACGGTTTGACCATGATGAAAATACTTAAGCAATAAGTTTCTCTTATACTTGAAAGAGTATAGTATTCTTTCAATGAAGACTCCTCCCAGAACACGTCAGTTTGGGTGTGTCTGAACGGAGAAACCAAATTTTGTTGGACATGATAAGGTTAATCATGAGTCGCTCTGAGCTACCATTTCCTTCAACAGATACGCATAAACAGTGCAAGACTTATTTAGAATAAGGTTCCATAAAAATCTGTTTGACATACTTCATATTAGATATGAATAGGAAAGAAACTTGGTTTTCTCATTCCTGATGATTTGGGTATGCTAGGCATATGTTTAGATGATACCAAACTAGAACCTAAATCGGATAAGTGCCTAATTTGTAGGTTATCCTAGGGAAACCAAAGTATAGTACTTATACACTCACTAGAGAACAATGTAATTGTTGCTCGCCATGCGGTTTTCCTAAGAGGAATACCTATATACAGTGGTAAGTGGGAGGAAAGTAAAACTCGATGAAAATTAGTAATACTATTCCAGGCACCGATTCCTTAATGGAACACAAATAGTTCATCCAGGATGTAACTATACCATAATCTTCGAATACACAAGAACCGCGTAAGTCGGACAGATTCAGAAAGCAACCTGGGGTACTGGTTTTTGATCTCACCTCATAAAGATGTCAATCTTATTGAGGAATACGAACTGACTACGTATGAGGAAGTGATACAAGGTATCGACTCCCTATTATGGCAAAGTGCCATGAAGTCCGAAATGAATTCCATGTATACCAACTAAGTTTGGATACTAGTTGTTGTACCGCAAGGCATTGTGCCTATTGGTACTATATAAGTCTTCAAGGAAGACATACATGGAAGGCAACATACCAACGTACGAAGCTGGGCTTGTAGCGAAAAGGTATCATTATCAACATTGTGTCGATTATGACGAAACCTTTTACCTGTTGCCATTGATAAATCCATTTGGATAATACTTGCTGATGATGCATGTTTCATTTATGAAATATGGCAGCTAAACGTCAAAATCGATTTCCTTAAATGGAAACCTTTTGGAGGATGTTTACAACATCCTGACGGTTTTGTTGTACCAAAATGAGCATTTTACAACATCCTGACGGTTTTGTCGTACCAAAATGAGCAAACAAGGTTTGCGAGTTAATTCGATCCATGAATGGATTGAAGCAAGCATTACGTTCTTGGAATTATCGTTTTGATGTAATCATAATGGTATATGATTTAATTCAAAACGAAAATGATTCTTGTGTATATAAAGAGGGTTAGTGGGAGCGCACTGACAATGAAAGTCCTAAATAATGATATATCATTTCTTAGAAATGATGTTCCCATAATACAATCGGTGAAAGCTTGGCTTTCGAGAAAAATTCTCCGTAGAATTCTTGGGAGAAAACAACCTTTATTCTAGGAATAAAAATCTACTAGGATAGATTTAAAGTTGTTGACAACTCTCCGAGAAATCGTACATTGAAAAATGTACGCGACCTGGTGTCTCATACGCTTTGAGCATATGGAGTCACAAACAGGCCAATTCAAGTGATAGCCATTGGATTGATGTTAAGAACATCCTTTAGTATCTTAGAGGAACTAAGGATGCTGTCTTATACTATGGAGAAGGAGAACTTGAAGTGACTAGGATCACTGTTGCAAGTTTCCTAACCGATAAAATGACTATAGGTCGTAACAACGGTACTATAAAGTTTGAATAACGGAACAGTGAGCTGTAAATCTTCCAAGAAAGATACTGTTACCGAATAAACAACAAATGCGTGTTATTGCTGTGGCTGAGGCAGCAATGGAAGCCTTCTGGATTGATAATAATCTAATTAGATTAGATATAGTTCTGTTAGCAGCTGAGCTAGGCTTCAGCATAGGTTAAGAATTAATGGTCTCATCAACGATCCAGATATATACTTCGAGTATTCATCTGATTCGTTCGGATCATACATCGTGGTGATGTGATGATCGAATAAATCGTATCAGATGATAATCATGCAAATCCGCTGACGAAAGTCTTTTCTCAGTAATTTGAGCAAACCGTACATAGTTCGGGTGTAGGACACTCGAGTGACTGGCTATAGGCCAAATGGGAGATTGTTGGACAGTTATGACCTATAGCATCACTATTTGTATAGATCATGGTGTTGTTGTACAAATTAACTATGTGACAAAGGAAATTGCTCTCTTATCATTTGTGATTAGATCACCAAGATGTATAAATGATAGAAGGTCCTTATGATTAGTTCCTGGATTGAGATGATATGAGAGCAGTATCAATCCACGAAGGTTTAATCATTAAATATCCCTAGTCAGAGTATTATTGAGAATGGACATCGATAATGCGTAAAAGACTAGTATTACACTTGTGCGCGTTGTGAGGGCATAACGACATAGTTCTCATATATTTGGGTATAGGATACTCATGCAAGTGTAGTAGGAGGTTGTGTTTTACCGATGGTACAGAAAATAGCTTCGCTCTGGATAGACCCCTCGGAATTCCATTGGTAGTATGCCTATGTGTCTATGGAAGTCCGAATCAGGGTAGGTGTATTTGGTCTTAACCTGAGACTTGCACCGCTAATACTTACGACAATCAATATACTTTGGTTTTAGGTCGTCCAGGGCTTTAACAGGTTCTGTGTACGCCTCTGCTTGGTATATTGAGAATCGTAGTGTGTTGGGTGTGATATCAAGACGGAAGTATCACTCCAGTCAAAGTAGAGATGATGGTCACGTAGGATATGGAACTGGTTCTCTTATGTACTGCAGTCATCGGGATAATATGACTAGGTCATGATTATCTGATTATAGAGACTAGTTACCAGAGACCCGATAGGTGTTTCGTACGGGGCAGACACAATTCCAGCCCTAGACCTAGCATGTGACATCCGATACTGGATCGAAATACCCAATACTATGTATACTACGCCTGATATAGATAACATATTCCTGTAAGGATATTTCTGGAGAATTAGGTAGGCATGGCGCTTTGCTAGAAGCCAACCTTGTCTTGTAAATCGGTACAAACGTAGTACTAGGTACTTACGTGTTCGGATAGTCCGACGACCAGATTTACTGCCAACATATCCGGGGATCTCATGGGTCGCTTCCCGAAGATTCACCGATGACGTATGACTCGCACTTAATTAATCTGGGATTAATTAGAAGAGAGAGAAAATTAATCTGGGATTAATTACAAAGATATTTTATCTGGGATAAAATATTAATTAAAGAGAGATAATGATTAATTTGGAATTAATCGATAAAATAATATATTCGATATATTATACGAAATTGGATTTTGACGAAGAATTGAAATTGGATTTTAATTCGGGCGAACGAGTTAATTTATAATTAATTCGTTAGCGACGTGAATAGTGATTTTGCTAGGCATAATTATTTAATTATGTCGCAACGGAAAATTCGTTAATTTGGAATTAGCGAACCCGAGCCCGGGAGTGTTTACGAGCGCACTCGCATTTCGAATTCAAGTGCGGCCCGCAAGTCACATCAAGCATCAAATCATTAGTCACATCAAGCGCCAAATCACATGGCACTTTGAGTGATGTGACAACTTGTCACTTGATTGATGTGAATGGTGATGGAGTGGTTATTGGCATTTATGCCTTGACTTTTTGCATTTGGAAAATCAATTATTTGATTTTGGAAAATCAAAATTTTTTGTATTAGATACACAAAGCAATTAAGACATCACTCACTCTCTTTCTTCAACCTTACACGGTTTTGGAGCCATTTTTCCCTCTTCTCTCTCACGGTCCAGTACCTATTTTCTTCTTCTGTTTTCTGTAAAAACCGAGAGCTCAAGAAGAAGCGAAGAGTGATTTTTGTGGCAAAAATCAAGAGTGCTAGCACACAATGGAGACATACAAAGGTGATAGGGAAACCCACTTATGAGCAAGGAATCACATCACAAAATCTTGGAGCTTGGAAGATGATCCATGGCCGAATTTTTGGAGACCAAAAACACTCACTGCCGAGAGCTCAAGGAGGGCAGAAAAGATTGTTGTTCTTCACCGCATCGCCTCAACCGATCGATATAAGTATTCTGCAACTTCTTCATGTATTCATATGTTGTTTCATCTCTTTAATCTATCATCGGGACCGTAGAGTAAACCCAACACCTCTAACCCTAGCATTTTATTTTATTGTGATTTTCTTTATTTACTTTTCAACATTTTATTTTATGTCTTTTACTTTTAAGTTTTTACTAGCCCTAGTTATGTGTCGTAACTAAGTTAGTTATCTAGGGTTGTGATGAATTCTAATATCACCGGTTTATAAAGGGTTATTTTATAGTTTGGGTAATTTAAGGGTTTACTTATTAAGTCTTAAGCAAAATGCGTCTTGTTAATTGGCCACTAATGAGATTGATCTGGTAAATCTAAAATAAACTTGACAAAGGAATTTTAGGTTTCAGCCTTAGACTTAATAGCCCACGATCTTCCTTGAGGACAAATAACCATTTAATAGATTTCCTTACAGGATAGATATACCTGTCGGGCGGGGGTAGTCTTAATTGGAACTTAAACTTAATGAATCGAGGTAATTTGGTTGACATAGACATATGGTTCAATTGGGTTAAACTGGGTATTTACGTCTGAACATCGACAGAGGCTTTCGCATAATTTCGTGTTCCAGGTTAGTAAACCAATTTATTACATAAACATGAAATAACCACTTCATCTTTTAAAATATATTAGAAAGATTCACAACCCTAGATAGTTCCTTAATATTGATTTTTCTTAAACCTACTTTCGAGCAATTTTATTTACTTGTTTTTAAGTTTAAAATCATCACCATCAATCAATCAACATGTTAGATACTAGTAATCATTTAACCTCATAAAATTAATAGATTAGGTATTAAGTCCTTGTGGGATCGATAATTTACTGTTAACTTTAACATGCATAAGATGCTTCCCTCCTATTCTGAGTTGCACAATATGTTGCTGACGGCTCAAGATGACATGAATAAGAATAGTTCTGCTTTCATGGTCACTGGTGCTTCATCTTATGGACCTTCTCAGGCTTCTCAAAAGCCGGCTGGGAAGAAACAGAAAAAGAAAAAGAAAGTTGCAGGTAAAGGTCCTAAGGTTGCTTCTGTAGGGGTTTCTAAGCCAAAGGTGAAGACAGATGTTGCAAAAGGAAAATATTTCCAATGCGGCATACTTGGACACTGAAAACACAATTTTCCAAAGTATTTAGCTTCTTTGAAGAAAGCTCCCTCATGTATTTGTTTTCCTATTATTGACATTACACTTGCTTTTGATTCTAGTTCGACTTGGGTGTTAGACACCGCTTGTCCCTCTCATATTTGCAATTGTTGCAGGATCTGAGGGAAACTAGAAGATTAAAGCCTGGAGAGATCCAGCTGCGAGTAGGGAATGAAGATTCTCTACAAGTAGAAGCAATAGGAATTTTATTTTTGAAACTCTCTGATGAATGTAATATTAAACTTAATAACTGTTATTTTGTGCCGTCTATGATACGACAAATCATCTCACTTCCTGTATTTGACAGCGAAGGATTTCATGTAAATATTAAAGATGGTCTTTTGTATTTATATGATAATATGAATGTTTTGCTTGTTTCATGTCCCATGGTTGATGGTCATTACATTTTAACAAAAAATCGTGATGTTTTTAATATAGAGAAATCTAAAAAGAAAAGATCAGATGAAGTAAATAGCACAGAACCGTGGCATATGAGATTAGGTCATATAGGCATAAAACGCCTAACCAAACTAGTTAATGATGGTTTGATATCGGATCTAACCATATAACCTTTACAAGTTTGTGAATATTATATTCAAGGTAAAATGACCAAATCCTCATTTAGTGGTGTTAGACACCGTGCTAATGAGTTATTGGAACTTGTACATTCAGCATTCCGATGTATGTGGTCCAATAAATCATGCTGCCATGGGTGGGTTTCAATACTTTGTAACTTTTATCGATGATTTGTCACGATATGGTTATGTGTTTCTTATGAAACCCAAATTGGAATCTTTTGAAAAGTTCAAAGAATACCGATTTGAAGTAGAGAAACAAATCAGAAAACTCTTGAAATACCTTCGATCAGGTCGGGGGGATGAATACATGAGCAGTGAGTTATTTAAAAGAGAATGAGTTTCTCGCTCAGTATGCTCCTCCAGACACTCCTCAACACAATGATGTTTCGGAGAGGAGGAATCGAACTGTATTAGATATGGTTCGATCGATGATGAGTTTTATTGATCTACATATATACTTGTGGGGCCATGCTATAGACACTGCCGCCCATCTTCTGAACAAAGTTCCATCGAAATCCATTCCGACCACTCAATATAAGTTATGGACTGGAAGGAAACCGAGTCTTAAGTATGTTAAGATTTGGGGTTGTCCTGCTTATGTAAGAGTTACACAGTGGGATAAACTTGCACCTATATGGTACATGTATCGATTCGTTGGATATCCTAAAAATTCCATGGGATATCAGTTCTATGATCCCAAGAACCGAAATGTGTTCGTTGCTCGAAATGTAACTTTCTTAGAAATACAATTTGTGTTAGAAAGTGCATATCATAGAATGATTGATCTTGATGAAGTCAATCAAAGTAACATTGAATCGACGATAGAACCAGAAGTTTAGGAAGATGAGATACCTTTGCCACAACCACCTCGTAGGTCACAAAGGATATCGAGACCCCCTGTCAGGTATAGGATGACATCTGACGATGCCCTCGATGTTTTCTTAATTGAAGAAAATGATCATTTGGCCTACAGAGAGGCGATGTTAGACATCGATGAAGAGAAATGGCTGGAAGCTATGAAATCCGAGATTGCCTCAATGCATGATAATCAAGTCTGGGACTTTGTTCCGCTTCCCAACAGAATTGTTCCTATCGGTTGTAAATGGATTTACAAGAGGAAGCGGGGGCCCGATGGAAAGGTTGAAACCTTTAAGGCCCGAATAGTAGCAAAAGGATATACTCAGAAATCTGGTATTGAATATGAGGAATCCTTTTCTCCTGTAGCCATGCTAAAGTCAATCAGGATTTTATTAGCTATTACCGCACATTATGATTTTGAAATTTGGCAGATGGATGTGAAAACGACTTTTCTGAATGGAAATCTTGAGGAAGATATCCATATGGAACAACCCGAGGGATTCACATTCGCCAAAGATCCCAATCTGGTATGTAAGCTTAAAAGGTCTATTTATGGACTTAAACAAGCTTCCCGTAGTTGGAATCTTCATTTTGACGATGTGATCAGATCGTCTGGTTTCATTAAAAATGAAGAGGAATCATGTGTCTATAAAAAAACTAATGGGAGCATGGTAGTCTTCTTAGTGCTTTATGTTGATGATATACTTATTATCAGAAATGATATAGGTATGTTTCAATATATCAAAGCCTATCTAAGTAATAATTTCTCCATGAAGGATTTGGGAGATTCCTCTTATATACTAGGTATAAAGCTTTATAGAGATAGAGCGAAGAGGTTGATAGGACTCTCTCAGTCTAAGTACATTGATTTGATCCTAGAAAGGTACAATTTTATTGACTGTAAGACAGTCAATATGCATTTTAAACATGATATTCATCTGTCTAAGAAAATATGTCCTAAGACAGATGATGAAAGGGCTAAAATGGTTTGCCAGCCTTATGCTTCCGCTGTTGGTAGCATAATGTATGCCATGTTATGTACTAGACCTGATATCAACATGGATGTAAGTGTTACAAGTCATTATCAGTCTGATCCGGGATGGTTGTGAAACATATCCTGAAATACCTTAAGGGTACAAAGGATAAGTTTCTCATTTATAGAGAAAATGACTTTCAATTGAGAGGTTACACGGATTAAGATTTTCAATCTGATCCAGATGATAGAAAGTCTACATATGGGTTTGTGTTTTCTCTCAATGACGGTGCCATTAGTTGGAAGAGCACTAAGCAGGGTTCGACTGCTGATTCCCCCACCGAGGCAGAATACATTGCTGCTTCAGAAGTCGCAAAGGAAGCTGTCTGGATCAAAAAGTTTGTTGCGGAGCTTGGAGTAGTCCCATCTACAGTAGATCCTATTCCATTATTCCATTATTCTATTCAAAAAGCCAAGGAACCTTGCGCTCATCAGGATTAGAGAAATTTTGGCTAGAGGTGACATTATAGTTTGTAAAGTACGAACTGAAGAAAATGTAGCGGACCCACTGACTAAAGCCTTAACTCCCAAGTTGTTTGAGAAACACGTGGAGTCTAAGGTTATTAGATACCATCGTGAATGGCACTAGATCAAGTGGGAGCATTGGAAATGGTGATCGAACACCATTGACTTTTTGTATGAATATTTATTATTTATGCAATGTAATATTTTCTTTATCATGATTATTTATTTATTTGTATGATATTTTCCTACTTTTATTTATATATTGTAAATCTAAATGTTAGATTACTCTAATAGTTAGAGATTTCGAGTTTCACTCGGAACCTTATATGAAATTAGTAAAGACCCGGGAGTTACAATATATGGTGATATAGTTGCAAGAGTTGCAAATGGTGTTGAGAAATATCACGCATTCTCTCGAATATAAATTATTCCTAGTCTAAATCTATTGACATGAGTCGGTCATTATATTGGTAAGTCTAGTGCATTGTCTATATATATAATGGACATATGGTTTGTCTCAACAGACTATGAGCTTAGCGGAAGTTCGTATAGAAATGCAGATATTCATTAGTGGAATGAATATCGAACAAACTCATAGAATATGACTAATATATATTCTATAAAACTGTCAATAGTTATCATTTCGAGTTGAGTGGTTATTGTGGTCCTTTGACTTGAGACACCACGGTGATCTTGTGAGTGATCCTCTATGCCTGATACCATGCATGTCAGAAACCTTTTATGGCCTGACCTCTGGATGACTGTTAGGTATAGACCGATGCTCATGAAGATCGGTGTGTGTTAATATGAGGATTAGTCAGTCCATATGGTTGGATTTTGTTTCCAGAAATTTTCAAAGTATATTCCGGAAATCTTTCGGCCGAAAGTTCGTTGAAGAAATTATTTCTTTAACATTATAAATAATATTGAAAAAGAGTTTTGCATATATTATTTATTAATGAAATATAATTATGAAAATTTATTATATTGAGTAGATAAAGTTTTGACAGTAAAACTATAACCTTACTCAATAGGAGACAGTAATGACGAAAAGACTATACATTAATGTTTTAACCTCAACTTGTATGGTTCAGCGTGTCGTGTTGTTTTTAGCCATGATTTGTAGGTGGGCAGGGCTTCATGAATATGTATACAAGTATATGAGATATATATGTATATATATAAGTAACAACCGAACGTGAGCCTAGAGAGTTCCACTATATTAAGTTTACTCGTTGAGCACTATGGTGGACTTTCGTCAAATATTGACAAAGTGTTTGGGGTTTTTAGGATTAAATTGTTTAATCCGATAATTCATGAGATGAATTAATTTAATTGAATTAATTAATTTTATATCAAGAGTTGATATAAGTTTATTGTATAATAGATGTAAATTTGATTTACATAAAATTATAATTAATTAGTGAATTAATTTAATTGTTAAATTAATTTATAAAATTAATTACTTAGTTTATACAAATAAAGGTATTAATTATTTAAGGTAACTATAGTTTCTGTAATTGAATGTTTTTAGTTAAAGTAATTAAAATCATTTAATTGTAATTTAGTTTACCTTGGTTGGTGTGAATTTTTTAACCTTGGTTAAGCTAAATTTTTGAAATTTGTGGTGTATGGAAAATATTCTATTATACAATGTAGGGGTGTTCGCGGTGCGGTTTTGGGCGGTTTTTTTATTTTTTTGTTCAAACCGCGCAGGTTGCGGTTTAGGAAATTAAAAACCGAAATTGCAAATATCCTACATTAAACCGCGGCGGTTCGGTTCGGCGGTTTAACGGTTGGAGAGGTGCGGTTTGGCGGTTTATGTTTTAGAATCAGATTGTTGAGAAGTGCTATTAAAACTTAAAAGTATAAACTAAAACATATAGATTAAACAAGCACCTTACTGTAAATCTGTGAAGTTCTGAATGTAACAGTCTCGTGTATTGAGTAAGGTATTTCTTTTCATTCATTTACATTGATAAATTAGATAATATACAATTATACATAGTCCAATTACACTCCCAATTGAGCTAGCAGTCCCTTTTCAATCGGCTGAGCTACTAATAGCAAGTTTGCAGCCATAGCTAGGAATTTCATCAAGAAATGCTCAGCTTCTGTTCATTAAAGCTATATTGTTATGTGTGAACAATTAAACAACCACCTTACTGTAAACATACACCTTACTGTAAGAGCTGAACAATAAACAATTAAACACTCACATTAAACAATTAAACAAGCACCTTATCACAACATTAAACAATTTTCTGATCTTTTTATCTTACAAGAAGACTGCTGAAAGAAGAATCTTCAAAAGGAATAAAAAACAAAACTTTTTTCTTGAATGGATTTGTTGTAACCACTAACCACAACCAAGCACACATACATCACAGGAAGTCAGGAACAACAAAGGCGATAGAAAATATAGTAGCCATAGATTTATTCGGTTTCAGTTTTCACTATATATTCCTAAAGTAAAATCCCTTATTGCAATGTATTCGGTTTCACTATATTGTTTATTATTTCAAATGCTCTATTTAAAGAACAATTAACAAGTCCTACTCCCAGGCTCCTTGCATGCTGATTGTTAAGGCAAGATCTTGAAAATAAGACAAAGAAATAAATAATAATATCAATTTAATCTAATAGAGCACAGCTGAAACACAAAAGGATCATTGCTTACTGTTATTTCAGAGTTACAGAGGAGAGAGTCGAGAGATCGAATGACCGAATACTGATAGTGAGAGAGCAAAAATTGAAGACTTCGAAGGTTGATACTTGATAATTGATATGATGCACTGAAGATTTGAGAGAAAATGATAGAGGAAGTTGGCGTGGCGCAGGAGATGAGATGAGATTCAGATTTGAGAGAAAAGGGCAAAAGGCTGCGCAGGAGATGAAAAAGGGAATGGAGAGAAAAGAACCCTAAATTTCAGCAGTATATATATTACTTACCAGATTCGTGGGTCGGGTTGAACCCGATTTTTAATATTAAAAACCATAACCCGAACCGCAAATTGCGGTTCAGGATATTTTGACCCGCGAAATAGAAATACTCTCTTACAAACTGCGGGTCGGGCTGCGGGTCGGTTCGGGTCGGGTCGGTTTGCAATTTGACCCGACCCTGTGTTCACCCCTAATACAATGGTTTGTTAATTAAAGGCTGGTTTGGTTTTGGTTTTAGTTTTATTTTACTTTTTAATTAATAAAAAAAAAAAAAGGCAAAAAAAATTTCCTCACCCTCCATTATTTGCTTACTGCCGAACCAAAAACAAAAAGAAGCAAAAATATTGGTTTTGGTTGTTCTTTGCTCCAACCTCTGTTTTGCTGCCGAGCAAGAGAAGAAAAAGAATTGTGTTTTTTTGCTCTCAAAATTCAAGCCAATTTCTCACCAAAAAACCCAATATCTTATCAAGAACATGGAATTAATCCTGTGTTAAGGATAATTTGTGTGCTTGATATGAAAATTTTTCTAGGGTTTAAGAGTTAAACTTTAGGAAAGTTTTGTTGCCATTATTGAGTGATTAAACCACATTTTGGTCACCAAAATTTGTTCATCAACAAACTTGATTTGGTGGAGATAGAAGAAGTTCAAAGATTCAAAGAGCTCGGTGGATTTGGGGATTACACTCAAGCTATTGTAGGTAAATTTATTTTTATAAATTGTTGGGTTGTTGATATTGGAATAATTGTTTATCGAATTATTGGATAATTATAAGCATGTATGTGAGGAATTTATAAGCATTAAAGTGTACAGAAAATTAATGTATGGATGATATATTAATTTTATATGCTTGGTTTATATTTGACAATTGTTGGAGAATATTTTGATGCTTGGATTAATTTATTAAGTGTTGATAAATTTATTAAAGTATTTAGAATATTTATTTAAGCTTTTGGGAATTATATTGATGCATGAAAAAATTAATATATGATGATATATAATTTTTAGTGCATTGAAATAATTTGAAGTTTATGGAAATAAATATTTTAATACACTTTTAGGATATTGTCCGAAAAAAAAAGTTACTCGGGATTTGATCCCGCGCGCGCGTTCTGTTACCCCTCGGCATATCCGTTCCTGCGTACAGTAGTTGGGGTGTAAATTGCTTCCGTCATTCACTTTTAGGATCTATGATCTTATGTTTGTCGGGAGTCTGTATGGGGTGTTCGTCTTAATTTTTTAATATATTGGGTTTACATTTCAAAAAAAAAAAATAAAATTATAATTATTAATTGTTGGCGTTTTTTAAAAATGTATCATATTTTTAAAGTTTGACAACACTATGCTTCGTATTTTCATACTATTAAAGAGTGAGAACAAGTGAATTTAAGTTCGAGATTCCATGATAATATGAATCATTACTGTTGGTAAATATATGTGTCATTACAGTAATATAATCATGCAAATCAAACGGATCAAACTTCCAATATAGATCTAGATGCAAAACCCTAAAACCAGAAAAACTTAAAGACTAAACCTGGAAATTGAGATTATAGAAACAATCCAAGTCGAGATGATCTCTGTCCTTAAGAACTTATTGGCTCCGTCACGGGTGCTTTACGGATTCGTTTTGCCAACGTTCTCCCAGGATTACTCGGAATCTTCTTGTTCAAGGAGCACTCCTTAACAAGTGTGTGAACTAGGAATAATGGTGGATTCTCTCTCAAAAAACAAAGGAAAACAATGTCTCTTGCTTAGCAAAATTTCGGATATCTTTCTGTATCTTTGTTTTGGAAATCAAGCCTACTTATATAGGCATGGAAGGGTGCCAATAGGGCACCCTTTGGGATGGGGTGCAACCCCCCAAAGGGTTGTACCCCTTACAAGCACCCAATCCAATCCAAAAGACAGAAATACCCTTAATGAAGAATTTCCTACAATCCCCCACAATTCTTCAAATATCCACGGAGACATTTGAGAGAGTTACCATGAACTAAAGCTGCATCGAAATAGGTAGCTTTCGCCTTGAACCTTTCCTAGTGAGTGACAATCGGATTTACTTGGCAAACCAGTGACCCATAGTCTTGAACTGTTCTGCCGTTGGTGTAAACCAAGACAATTGCCAACACACAGCTTTAATTCGACCATTTTCCCGTTCTACGGTTGTGTTCATTTTGGCCCTGAACAACGGTCCTGGATTCATCAAGCACTTTAGGGTAACCCGCCTTTAAAGGTTCCCATGGAAGCGGCCTCACTTCTTACTTGAAATAGGTGATCTGCTATGAAGAGGTAATCTGTCTTTACCCCCATTAGGACTCATCTCCTAATATAGTGATCATTAAAAGCCTTAGCTTATCCTAACCAATGACAGACAGCACTCAGCGTCATAATCGGAATGGGAAAGAGTACGGAACTCTTCAGTGCTTGTTTTGAATTGCACAAAGTTTCTGTTGTCCCTTTTGAACCTAGATCTTGGGATCTCCAGTCAACTAGGTTGGGTTTCCACAGTGACAATTCTTAGATTATAGGCTTCAAGCCCATTCCCCTCGATGACTTCTCAACTTGCTCTCGAGGTAAACCTTTAGTTAGTGGATCCGCTAGGTTTTCCTTCGACCTGACATAATCGATCGTTATTATGCCACTTGAGAGCAGTTGACGTATGGTATTATGTCTCCGACGTATGTGTCGAGACTTACCATTATACATTGTATTTTGGGCTCTCCCAATAGCCGATTGGCTGTCACAATGTATGCTTATCGCTGGCACCGGTTTGGGCCAACTAGGAATATCCTCCAGGAAGTTTCTAAGCCATTCTGCTTCTTCCGCTGTTTTGTCTAACGCTATGAACTCTGATTCCATAGTAGACCGGGCAATACATGTTTGCCTCGAGGATTTCCATGACACGGCCGCATTACCAAGTGTGAAAACAAATCCA
The DNA here is from genome assembly GCA_019454045.1 of Zanthoxylum bungeanum. NCBI lineage: Eukaryota > Viridiplantae > Streptophyta > Magnoliopsida > Sapindales > Rutaceae > Zanthoxylum > Zanthoxylum bungeanum. The sequence continues at coordinate 48,628 of SKCR01040697.1, forward strand.
CTCGTGGATTTGGAATCCACCGTATCAGATATCCAGTTAGCATCGCTGTAACCCTCTAGTACAGCAGGATATCTCTCGTAATGTAGCCCATATTTTGAAGTTTCTCTCAGATACCTCAAAACTCTTACTATGGCTTTCCAGTGGTTGTGTCCTGGATTACTCGTATATCTGCTAAGCCGATTCACAGCTTGAGCGATATCGGTCGTGTGCAATTCGTGAGATACATCAGACTTCCGATGATTCTCGAATACTCTAGTTGCGATATGCTTGAACCAGTATTCTTTGATAAATGAAGAGTTAGGTCTACAGGGGTTCTAGCCACGTTTAGATCCCCTTTGATATATTTATCGAGTATCTTCTCAATATAATGAGTCTGTGATAATATATATCCGTCTGATGTCCTAGAAATCTTTATTCCTAGGATCACATCAGCTATCCCCATATCTTTCATATCAAATCTGCTGGATAACACGTTTTTGGTAAACTTAATCATTTCATGATTACTACCAATTATCAGCATATCGTCTACATAGAGACACACAATGACATATCCTTTTTGAGTTGATTTGGTGTACACACACTTATCACACTCATTGGTTTTAAACCCATTTGACAACATTTCTTTGTCAAATTTCTCATGCCATTGTTTCGGTGCTTGTTTTAATCCGTACAAGGATTTTACAAGTTTGCACACCTTCTGTTTTTGTCCAGGAACACTAAACCCTTCTGGTTGTTCCATGTAAATTTCTTCATCCAATTCACCATTCAAGAATGCTGTCTTTACATCCATTTGATGTATTTCAAGACCAAATATAGCTGCTATGGCTATGAGCATTCTTATCGATGTGATGCGAGTCACCGGTGAATAGGTGTCAAAGTAATCAAGGCCTTCCTTTTGTCTATAACCTTTTATGACAAGTCTTGCCTTATACTTATCTATTGATCCATCCGTTTTCATCTTCCTTTTGAATATCCATTTGTAGCCCAGCGGCTTACAACCTGGCGGAAGATCAACCAACTCCCAAGTATGGTTCTGTAGGATTGAATCAATCTCACTGTTAATAGCCTCTTTCCAAAGAGGTGCCTCCGGAGAAGTCACAGCTTCTTTATAACTTTGAGGCTCATTTTCTAACAAGTATGTTAGAAAATCGGGACCAAACGACTTAGACGTTCTAGCTCTTTTGCTACGTCTAGGCTCGATTGTCTCAGCATTTACACGTTGATCTGATTCTTGGTCAACTTGATCACTGTCATTGACAGTATCAACTGTTCTTTTGAGAGACCCAGTTATTTGTCTTTCCTTACAAGGAAACGTCTCTTCAAAAAATATCGCATTCCTTGACTCAATTATCATATTAGGATTGATGTCAGGAATCTCCGACTTGTGCACCAAGAATCGATACGCACTACTGTTGTGAGCATATCCAATGAATATACAGTCAACAGTTTTGGGTCCTATTCTAACCATCTTAGGTTTAGGAACCATTACTTTGGCAAGACACCCCCACACTTTGAGGTATTTGTAGGAAGGTACGAAACCTTTCCACAATTCATATGGTGTCTTGTCTAGTCTTCTGTGAGGAAGCTTGTTCAGAACGTAGTTTGCGGAAAGCAAGGCTTCCCCCCACAAGTTCTGGGGTAAACCCGAACTTGTCAACATGGCGTTCATCATTTCCTTCAACGTTCGGTTTTTGCGTTCCGCAATTCCGTTCTGTTGAGGAGAATAAGGAGCAGTGGTTTCGTGAATAATTCCGTGCACAGAACAATATTCACCGAACGGTGAAACGTATTCACCACCTCTATCACTCCTGATTCTTTTGATTTTCTTGCCAAGTTGATTTTCAACTTCGCTCTTATAGTGTACAAAGCTTTCAATAGCTTCTTTGCTGCTTCTCAACAAGTACACATAACAGAATCTTGTGCTGTCATCGATAAAAGTGACAAAGTACTTTTTACCGCCTCTTGTTTGCACAATATTCATGTCACATACATCAGTATGTACAAGTTCTAGCGGGCGGTTCACTGCGTTCGATAGAATGAAATGATGTTCTATGTATTTTTGCTTCAACACATGCTTCACACTTATGTTGGCTATCAATTGCAAATTTAGGTATGAGGTCCATGTTAATTAATTTACGCATGGTATCATAATTAACATGTCCTAACCTCCCATGCCATACATTTTGTGACACAATAATATAAGCAGACGAACTAGCTTTATTAATAGCACGATTAACAGTCATTACATTTAGCTTGAAAAGGCCCTCAGTTAGGTATCCTTTTCCTACATACATATCATTCTTAGTCATTACAAACTTGTCAGAAACAAATACAAGCTTAAACCCAGCCTTACTAAGAAGAGATCCTGAGACTAAGTTCTTCCGAATATCTGGAACGTGCAGTACATTCTTCAATGTTAGCTCCTTTCCGGATGTCATCTTCAGAACAACTGTGCCTTGTCCAACCACCTGAGAGGTAGACGAGTTTCCCATTGTCAGATGATCGCCGCCATCGACCTTCTGGTACATGGAAAACATCTTACTTTCTGCACAGATATGGCGAGTAGCCCCAGTGTCTACCCACCATTCTCTCGGATTCCCAACTATGTTGGCTTCGGTTACCACTGCTGATAGTTCCATCTCTGAGATATCATCAGTCAGCTGCTCGCCTTCAGTAACATGGGCCTCATATTTCTTTTTCTTGCCCTTGTCCTGAGACTTCTTGTTCCTGCAGTCCTTTGACATATGACCGCTCTTTCCACAGTTGTAGCATTTTCCCTTGAACTTCTTGTTCCCAGAGTCAGCTCCACTGTTCTTTCTCTTTTTGCTACCCTTTGCACCTTCAATGATGTGGGCCTTAGACTCCAGAGTCTTGTAGCTGGCCTTCTCGGACATCCTGTTGTCCTCCTCGATTCTCAATCGAACACTGAGGTCTTCAAGGCTCATCTGCTTCTTTTTGTGTTTCAGATAGCTCCTGAAGTCCTTCCATGATGGAGGCAACTTTTCAATTATGGCGGCAACTTGAAACATCTCACAGAGTTTCATCCCCTCATCCAGTATTTCATGAATGATCAATTGCAGTTCACCCAACTGAGACATCACCGTCCTTGAATCTACCATCTTGTAGTCCAAGAACCTACCCACGACAAATTTCTTTTGTCCGGCATCTTCAGTTTTATACTTCTTCTCGAGAGATTCCCAGAGAATCTTCGCAGAAGTCATGCCTTGGTACACATTGTACAGGGTATTGTCAAGACCACCCAAAAGGTAGTTCTTGCATAAGAAGTCTCCAGACATCCAAGTCTGTTCTCTCTCTTCTCCTTGGCCTTCTCAGATTCACCCTCCACAGGACCCGGAGGATCTTTGAGGAATTTTGCCAACTGGAGAGTTGTCAGGTAGAACAGCATCTTACTCTGCCATTGTTTGAAATTTGCCCCACCAAATTTCTCCGGTTTTTCTCCATGAGAGACCGGTACCGTGATATTTCCGCTAGCCATATGTAACTGGAAAATCAACAGGGTCAATTAGTCTACGAAAGACAAATTGCACAACGATCAACGAATGATCTTGTTCAAAGTGATAAACGATAAATGTAGATATATATAATTCAATCAAGATTGGATGGAATTACTTGTGTAATATTACACTTTAAATTCTCAACCAATTATGCAACAATCAAAAATTTTCAACTTTATCACTATGTGTATGCTTGTGATAATTGAACAACCTAATAATAACTTAAATCTATACTTCCAAGATTAATGTGTTACAGTATATGACTTACCAAGTTAATATTATTTAAGTTTGCAGTTTATAAGAATTACAGGACTATCTCGTTAGTGTCGCGTTCGTATCTACGTTCGAACGAGACTGTCCAGTGTGTGTGCGTTCGTGTTGCGTTTGATAACGCGTTCGAACGAAGTGTTTCCAGAGAGTTCACGTTCGAGTAGCGTTTGATAACGCGTTCGAACGGTGTGATTCCAGAGAGTTCACGTTCGTATAGCGTTCGTGAACGCGTTCGAACGGAATGATTCCAGAGAGTTTGCGTTCGAGTTGCGTTTAGTACGCGTTCGAACGTTCTAAGGCAGAAGGCTTGCGTTCGAGTTGCGTTTGAAGACGCGTTCGAACGTTCTAACGAAAGTTCAAATATTTAGCCTTCGCGTGCGTCGGGCGTTCGAACGCCCTACGGGTTTTTCATGCACAGTTCGTATTTACCAGAAAATATTCAAACCCTAACATGCGAATTACTATCTAATAACATTAAAGCGATAAGTTCTTAAGATTGTTGGTAAATATATGTCATCAAACAGTAATATAACATGCAAATCAAACGGATCAAACTTCCAATATAGATCTAGATGCAAAACCCTAAAACCAGAAAAACTTAAAGACAAACCTGGAAATTGAGATTATAGAAACAATCCAAGTCGAGATGATCTCTGTCCTTAAGAACTTATTGGCTCCGTCACGGGTGCTTTACGGATTCGTTTTGCCAACGTTCTCCCAGGATTACTCGGAATCTTCTTGTTCAAGGAGCACTCCTTAACAAGTGTGTGAACTAGGAATAATGGTGGATTCTCTCTCAAAAAACAAAGAAAACAATGTCTCTTGCTTAGCAAAATTCGGATATCTTTCTGTATCTTTTTTGGAAATCAAGCCTACTTATATAGGCATGGAAGGGTGCCAATAGGGCACCCTTTGGGATGGGGTGCAACCCCCCAAAGGTTGTACCCCTTACAAGCACCCAATCCAATCCAAAAGACAGAAATACCCTTAATGAAGAATTTCCTACAATCCCCCACAATTCTTCAAATATCCACGGAGACATTTGAGAGAGTTACCATGAACTAAAGCTGCATCGAAATAGGTAGCTTTCGCCTTGAACCTTTCCTAGTGAGTGACAATCGGATTTACTTGGCAAACCAGTGACCCATAGTCTTGAACTGTTCTGCCGTTGGTGTAAACCAAGACAATTGCCAACACACAGCTTTAATTCGACCATTTTCCCGTTCTACGGTTGTGTTCATTTTGGCCCTGAACAACGGTCCTGGATTCATCAAGCACTTTAGGGTAACCCGCCTTTAAAGGTTCCCATGGAAGCGGCCTCACTTCTTACTTGAAATAGGTGATCTGCTATGAAGAGGTAATCTGTCTTTACCCCCATTAGGACTCATCTCCTAATATAGTGATCATTAAAAGCCTTAGCTTATCCTAACCAATGACAGACAGCACTCAGCGTCATAATCGGAATGGGAAAGAGTACGGAACTCTTCAGTGCTTGTTTTGAATTGCACAAAGTTTCTGTTGTCCCTTTTGAACCTAGATCTTGGGATCTCCAGTCAACTAGGTTGGGTTTCCACAGTGACAATTCTTAGATTATAGGCTTCAAGCCCATTCCCCTCGATGACTTCTCAACTTGCTCTCGAGGTAAACCTTTAGTTAGTGGATCCGCTAGGTTTTCCTTCGACCTGACATAATCGATCGTTATTATGCCACTTGAGAGCAGTTGACGTATGGTATTATGTCTCCGACGTATGTGTCGAGACTTACCATTATACATTGTATTTTGGGCTCTCCCAATAGCCGATTGGCTGTCACAATGTATGCTTATCGCTGGCACCGGTTTGGGCCAACTAGGAATATCCTCCAGGAAGTTTCTAAGCCATTCTGCTTCTTCCGCTGTTTTGTCTAACGCTATGAACTCTGATTCCATAGTAGACCGGGCAATACATGTTTGCCTCGAGGATTTCCATGACACGGCCGCATTACCAAGTGTGAAAACAAATCCACTCGTGGATTTGGAATCCACCGTATCAGATATCCAGTTAGCATCGCTGTAACCCTCTAGTACAGCAGGATATCTCTCGTAATGTAGCCCATATTTTGAAGTTTCTCTCAGATACCTCAAAACTCTTACTATGGCTTTCCAGTGGTTGTGTCCTGGATTACTCGTATATCTGCTAAGCCGATTCACAGCTTGAGCGATATCGGTCGTGTGCAATTCGTGAGATACATCAGACTTCCGATGATTCTCGAATACTCTAGTTGCGATATGCTTGAACCAGTATTCTTTGATAAATGAAGAGTTAGGTCTACAGGGGTTCTAGCCACGTTTAGATCCCCTTTGATATATTTATCGAGTATCTTCTCAATATAATGAGTCTGTGATAATATATATCCGTCTGATGTCCTAGAAATCTTTATTCCTAGGATCACATCAGCTATCCCCATATCTTTCATATCAAATCTGCTGGATAACACGTTTTTGGTAAACTTAATCATTTCATGATTACTACCAATTATCAGCATATCGTCTACATAGAGACACACAATGACATATCCTTTTTGAGTTGATTTGGTGTACACACACTTATCACACTCATTGGTTTTAAACCCATTTGACAACATTTCTTTGTCAAATTTCTCATGCCATTGTTTCGGTGCTTGTTTTAATCCGTACAAGGATTTTACAAGTTTGCACACCTTCTGTTTTTGTCCAGGAACACTAAACCCTTCTGGTTGTTCCATGTAAATTTCTTCATCCAATTCACCATTCAAGAATGCCGTCTTTACATCCATTTGATGTATTTCAAGACCAAATATAGCTGCTATGGCTATGAGCATTCTTATCGATGTGATGCGAGTCACCGGTGAATAGGTGTCAAAGTAATCAAGGCCTTCCTTTTGTCTATAACCTTTTATGACAAGTCTTGCCTTATACTTATCTATTGATCCATCCGTTTTCATCTTCCTTTTGAATATCCATTTGTAGCCCAGCGGCTTACAACCTGGCGGAAGATCAACCAACTCCCAAGTATGGTTCTGTAGGATTGAATCAATCTCACTGTTAATAGCCTCTTTCCAAAGAGGTGCCTCCGGAGAAGTCACAGCTTCTTTATAACTTTGAGGCTCATTTTCTAACAAGTATGTTAGAAAATCGGGACCAAACGACTTAGACGTTCTAGCTCTTTTGCTACGTCTAGGCTCGATTGTCTCAGCATTTACACGTTGATCTGATTCTTGGTCAACTTGATCACTGTCCTTGACAGTATCAACTGTTCTTTTGAGAGACCCAGTTATTTGTCTTTCCTTACAAGGAAACGTCTCTTCAAAAAATATCGCATTCCTTGACTCAATTATCATATTAGGATTGATGTCAGGAATCTCCGACTTGTGTACCAAGAATCGATACGCACTACTGTTGTGAGCATATCCAATGAATATACAGTCAACAGTTTTGGGTCCTATTCTAACCTTCTTAGGTTTAGGAACCATTACTTTGGCAAGACACCCCCACACTTTGAGGTATTTGTAGGAAGGTACGAAACCTTTCCACAATTCATATGGTGTCTTGTCTAGTCTTCTGTGAGGAAGCTTGTTCAGAACGTAGTTTGCGGAAAGCAAGGCTTCCCCCCACAAGTTCTGGGGTAAACCCGAACTTGTCAACATGGCGTTCATCATTTCCTTCAACGTTCGGTTTTTGCGTTCCGCAATTCCGTTCTGTTGAGGAGAATAAGGAGCATTGGTTTCGTGAATAATTCCGTGCACAGAACAATATTCACCGAATGGTGAAACGTATTCACCACCTCTATCACTCCTGATTCTTTTGATTTTCTTGCCAAGTTGATTTTCAACTTCGCTCTTATAGTGTACAAAGCTCTCAATAGCTTCTGCTTTGCTTCTCAACAAGTACACATAACAGAATCTTGTGCTGTCATCGATAAAAGTGACAAAGTACTTTTTACCGCCTCTTGTTTGCACAATATTCATGTCACATACATCAGTATGTACAAGTTCTAGCGGTTCAGAACTGCGTTCGATAGAATGAAATGATGTTCTATGTATTTTTGCTTCAACACATGCTTCACACTTATGTTGGCTATCAATTGCAAATTTAGGTATAGGTCCATGTTAATTAATTTACGCATGGTATCATAATTAACATGTCCTAACCTCCCATGCCATACATTTTGTGACACAATAATATAAGCAGACGAACTAGCTTTATTAATAGCACGATTAACAGTCATTACATTTAGCTTGAAAAGGCCCTCAGTTAGGTATCCTTTTCCTACATACATATCATTCTTAGTCATTACAAACTTGTCAGAAACAAATACAAGCTTAAACCAGCCTTACTAAGAAGAGAGCCCGAGACCAAGTTCTTCCGAATATCTGGAACGTGCAGTACATTCTTCAATGTTAGCTCCTTTCCGGATGTCATCTTCAGAACACTGTGCCTTGTCCAACCACCTGAGAGGTAGACGAGTTTCCCATTGTCAGATGATCGCCGCCATCGACCTTCTGGTACATGGAAAACATCTTACTTTCTGCACAGATATGACGAGTAGCCCCAGTGTCTACCCACCATTCTCTCGGATTCCCAACTATGTTGGCTTCGGTTACCACTGCTGATAGTTCCATCTCTGAGATATCATCAGTCAGCTGCTCGCCTTCAGTGACATGGGCCTCATATTTCTTTTTCTTGCCCTTGTCCTGAGACTTCTTGTTCCTGCAGTCCTTTGACATATGACCGCTCTTTCCACAGTTGTAGCATTTTCCCTTGAACTTCTTGTTCCCAGAGTCAGCTCCACTGTTCTTTCTTTTTTGCTACCCTTGCACCTTCAATGATGTGGGCCTTAGACTCCAGAGTCTTGTAGCTGGCCTTCTCGGACATCCTGTTGTCCTCCTCGATTCTCAATCGAACACTGAGGTCTTCAAGGCTCATCTGCTTCTTTTTGTGTTTCAGATAGCTCCTGAAGTCCTTCCATGATGGAGGCAACTTTTCAATTATGGCGGCAACTTGAAACATCTCACAGAGTTTCATCCCCTCATCCAGTATTTCATGAATGATCAATTGCAGTTCACCCAACTGAGACATCACCGTCCTTGAATCTACCATCTTGTAGTCCAGGAACCTACCCACGACAAATTTCTTTTGTCCGGCATCTTCAGTTTTATACTTCTTCTCGAGAGATTCCCAGAGAATCTTCGCAGAAGTCATGCCTTGGTACACATTGTACAGGGTATTGTCAAGACCACCCAAAAGGTAGTTCTTGCATAAGAAGTCTCCAGACATCCAAGTCTGTTCTCGCTCTTCCTTGGCCTTCTCAGATTCACCCTCCACAGGACCCGGAGGATCTTTGAGGAATTTTGCCAACTGGAGAGTTGTCAGGTAGAACAGCATCTTACTCTGCCATTGTTTGAAATTTGCCCCACCAAATTTCTCCGGTTTTTCTCCATGAGAGACCGGTACCGTGATATTTCCGCTAGCCATATGTAACTGGAAAATCAACAGGGTCAATTAGTCTACGAAAGACAAATTGCACAACGATCAACGAATGATCTTGTTCAAAGTGATAAACGATAAATGTAGATATATATAATTCAATCAAGATTGGATGGAATTACTTGTGTAATATTACACTTTAAATTCTCAACCAATTATGCAACAATCAAACAATTTCAACTTTATCACTATGTGTATGCTTGTGATAATTGAACAACTAATAATAACTTAAATCTATACTACCAAGATTAATGTGTTAACAGTATATGACTTACCAAGTTAATATTAATTTAAGTTTGCAGTTTATAAGAATTACAGGACTATCTCGTTAGTGTCGCGTTCGTATCTACGTTCGAACGAGACTGTCCAGTGTGTGTGCGTTCGTGTTGCGTTTGATAACGCGTTCGAACGAAGTGTTTCCAGAGAGTTCACGTTCGAGTAGCGTTTGATAACGCGTTCGAACGGAATGATTCCAGAGAGTTCACGTTCGTATAGCGTTCGTGAACGCGTTCGAACGGAATGATTCCAGAGAGTTTGCGTTCGAGTTGCGTTTAGTACGCGTTCGAACGTTCTAAGGCAGAAGGCTTGCGTTCGAGTTGCGTTTGAAGACGCGTTCGAACGTTCTTACGAAATTCAAATATTTAGCCTTCGCGTGCGTCGGGCGTTCGAACGCCCTACGGGTTTTTCATGCACAGTTCGTATTTTCCAGAAAATATTCAAACCCTAACATGCGAATTACTATCTAATAACATTAAAGCAATAAGTTCTTAAGATTGTTGTAAATATATGTCATCAAACAGTAATATAATCATGCAAATCAAACGGATCAAACTTCCAAAATAGATCTAGATGCAAAACCCTAAAACAGAAAAACTTAAAGACAAACCTGGAAATTGAGATTATAGAAACAATCCAAGTCGAGATGATCTCTGTCCTTAAGAACTTATTGGCTCCGTCACGGGTGCTTTACGGATTCGTTTTGCCAACGTTCTCCCAGGATTACTCGGAATCTTCTTGTTCAAGGAGCACTCCTTAACAAGTGTGTGAACTAGGAATAATGGTGGATTCTCTCTCAAAAAACAAAGAAAACAATGTCTCTTGCTTAGCAAAATTCGGATATCTTTCTGTATCTTTGTTTTGGATATCAAGCCTACTTATATAGGCATGGAAGGGTGCCAATAGGGCACCCTTTGGGATGGGGTGCAACCCCCCAAAGGGTTGTACCCCTTACAAGCACCCAATCCAATCCAAAAGACAGAATACCCTTAATGAAGAATTCCTACAATTACTTCGTATTACCTTTCTTCATTATTGTGGTGATCATCTACGGATTCTTTTTTTAGGTTGCAGAAGAGCAAAATTTTAATTGAAATCTTATGTCTTTAGAGTTTATAATATTTAAAGTCTAAGAGACTCGGCTTTTAACATAATTTCATTGTCACCTTGTGTGTAGATCTATGACATTACTCATTTTTTTTTTTTTTTGTTTTTTTATAATGGCTCATCGACAGACGAATTGAAGATCAAGCCTAATCATATATTTGACTAGACCTATCATAGAGAACCCATAAACATCATAAGAAATAAAGCCCTGATACTCCAAAAGCGAGGTCATTCTAACCAAGTAAAACTCTGACATCGAAGCCCCAGATTGGTAGGCAATCTGTTGCCTCATTTGTTTCTCTATAAGAGTGCGAGAAGAGAAAAGGACATATGGTAGAGCATGTGTTGGCAATTATGCTAGTGATTTCTAAAGACCAAGGAGGAATAGAAGAACAGTTGCTTAGAAACTGAATAACTAGAAGGGAATCGCTCTCGAGCTATAGACAAAGCCATAGGCAAAGCCATCCCCTCTTAAAAGCTTCCTCGATAGCCAAAATATTAGTCATGGATTTCATAAAGTACGAGGTGTAGTGCCTAAGAGTACTGGATAAAATCCCGCTAGAAAGAGGATGTGTGAGCTAGAGTCAGCTTTAATACATTGAGAGGAAGGTTTATGATCCTCAAACCGAAGTCTATTTTGAGTCTTCCAAATAGAGAAGAACGTATGAAGACAAGTAAAAATTCAAAGATTCTGAAGGTAATGGCTGAAACATTTGTTGGCAATATCCGCCCAAAGAGAGGTAATAGAGTGGGTTTGAATCGTGATCTTGAATCGAGAGCCAAGCCAGGCCTAAAAGGATCGCGTAAAATTATAACAAGCAAAAACATGATCCACGGTCTCAATGCAATAAAACTGGTCACAGAGGGAGCAGGCTGAGACAGTTATAATCCCCTGAGATTGGACAATGTCATCCATAGGAAGATGGTTTAGAAGAATATGCCAAGCCATAGTAGAAAATTTGGGAGAATAAAGGTTTTTGAAATAATAACAGATAAGTTAATCAAGTGAGAAGGCGTTTGAACAAAATTATAACTATCTTTAAGAGTCAGGACACCGGTTAGAGTTATTCCATATACACTTTGTTGATGGTGCTTTTGTGACAAATACTTTGAACTGTTCGGCAAGGGCATATACGAGATTTTTTTCCTTTTAGAGGGTCAAGTGTTCAGAGGGTTGAGTCATTCCTCGGCCAGAGAGAGAGTCCGGCCACAGTTTTCCGGATCTGGCCGACCAGAGCACACAGTATGATACAGATTCAGATACCGACTATATCAGAGTAGAGACCGACCACAGAAGATGGGTCGGACAGTTCAGACCGACCACAGTAGGAGCCGGTAGCTCAGTTCAGTTCTGTTTCACCTTCAGTACCACGGAAAATGAGCTCGGACGTTTTAGGCCGGGCCGAGATCAGTTTGGGTAGTCCGGTTAACCATCTGGCCGATCATTTGGAGACTGATGTGTGATCAAGGCATCTCTGATATGTGTTACTGTACGAAAGATCTTTACAGGCTGGATCCAATATATTGCGTGTGGTAAAAGATAAACAGAGTGATGTGACAGACCGTCAGGCGGCAGGTTTACTTTTGGCGAAGGCAGTCTTGGGGAAGAGCGTCCGTCAATCAGTCGAAAACCACGCGAGAAACGTCATAAAGTTGGAGGAACAGTGTTACACTTTCTTAGTATATAAAGGGAGAGTAGTCTCATTTGTATAGGTTGGGTTTTTCGCATAGCAAACTTGTAACAAAGAGAAGGAACACCACTTGTAAAAACTCTCTCAACTGCTCGGCCACATTCAGACCTTGCTCAAAATAGGTCGGTCAAGTCGGTTTTGGCAATAAAAACAACCCCCACCGTTTTGTGCCCGTGGATGTAGGTTGGATTCGCTCCGCCGAACCACGTTAAAACTCTCTTGTCAATCTGTGTGTTTTTCACACCTTTTACTAAATTTGCCTTTGGTCACCCCATAACCAAATAAATTAAAGGTTGAAGGAGGATTGTCCCGGGAGCACTATCCCGATATTGCCCCTGAGATGAAAATCAGCCGTCAACAATTGGCGCCGTCTGTGGGGAATCGAGCAAAAAGCAACTTACGTAGTAAGACGATGGTAGAAGGTGGAAACCATGGGTCGTTGGAGAGTTCAGCATCAGAGTGGTTTGGGAAAACGAAAGAGAGGCTGAATGAAAGAGAAAGGGAGCGAGCGAAAGCTGGTCAGAACGGAAAAAGGGAAAGAGATCGCATGGAGAGAGAAGGTCGGCAATAGCTCTCTTCATTGAGTTGTAGAATAGAGTTCAGACTAGAAGCTGTGATCGGGCTACGAAGCAAGAACCAGAAAATTATTGTAAGAGCCTCTCCAAATGACCCACAAAGATTTGTAAGAATGGCGGTAGGTCCCTTGAATATGAATAAGGCTTTCTCTTTCAAATTAAAAAACTTGTCCATTTTACTTGTTTATTAATTGGATGCGAAAGTCCTGTTCAATATTCATGGGATGTGCTCGAAGCGAAGGGGTGATCGGTGGTCGGTAAGGGCACCAAGCCCGTGGCATGCCAATCCCGGGTGTTATTATCAAACCCCCGGGTGGAAGTGTTCCGACCTGACTCCTTTCCCTTTGAGGATCCAGAACACGTAAGGAATGGGGCACATGCGGGAAACGCGCGAACCCCTCGTGGCACACCAATCCCGGGTGTCATTATCAAACCGAGACGGAGCGTTACTACCCTATGGCTCGCATATTTGAGAATAGCTCGGGTAAACCGGGCCATGGACGATTCTCCCCCTGCAGGTCGGCTGGTGAGTCCCGTTGAAGACTATCGGAGAGTATGGCGTGGGGACAGTTTAATTGCCTCAATGACCATCATGCTCCCGGGTAAACCGGACCCATGGAGGTTTCTTCCCCTGCGAGTCGGCTGGTGAGTCCGTGTTGAGAACCATCAGCCACCTGGCTTGGGTATGGCCGAATGTTCCCATTGATTACAAGAGTCTCGGGTAAACGGACCCATGGAGGTTCTTCCCATGCGAGTCGGCTGGTGAGTCCCATTGAGAACCACCCAGGGAGGGCACACACGGGGTGTCTTCCTCCCCCGTGGTGATTTGCCTGACCGCCACGGATCGACGTATCCGTAGCCTGGTTAGCCAGAACACTGAATTGTAAGGTTCAGAATTGTGTTTTGGGAGGCCTCGGGTAGGACGCTGCCTTGGGGCACCCGAGTTGTTATTTTTTCTCGAATTTATAAGGAGTATGTGCTAAGTCACCTCCATTTTTGTTAACTTTATCTTGTTCCGTTTTCATTTTTCGCTGATGCTCGGTAAGGGGACGCCCGCACCGAGATCCGCAGAGCCTTAGAGGTTGAAAATCTTCCTTCGTGTAAGTCTCAGATGTACCACCAGCTCGGGGCTGGATTCGTTCCGCCGAGTCTGTATTGTTCTACCAGCTCGGGGCTGGATTCGTTCCGCCGAGTCTGTATTGTTCCACCAGCTCGGGGCTGGATTCGTTCCCCGAGAGTCTGTATTATTCCACCAGTTGGGGGCTGGATTCATTCCGCCGAGTCTGTATTGTTCCACCAGCTCGGGGCTGGATTCGTTCCGTCGAGTCTGTATTATTCCACCGGCTCGGGGCGATTCGTTTCGCCGAGTCTGTATTGTTCCACCTGCTCAGGGCTGGATTCGTTCCAGCGATGTATTGTTCCACCTGCTCGGGCTGAATTCGTTCCGCCGACACTTTATGTTCCACTACCTCGGGGTCAGATTACGTCCCACCGAGAGGTTTTTCATCGGTATTGGGTTGGAACATCTCCCTCATGTAGAGATGGCAACAAGACCAGGACCCGGCCCGGGTCCGGAACTAAAAAATCCGGACCCGGGTCTTAAAATTGAGACCCAGGTGATCCCGGGTCCGGACCCGGGATCACGCAGGTCCGGAAAAAATAAAAAATATAATAAATTAGATTATAATAAAAAATATTAAATATTATGCATATATATATATATATATAAAATAGAATATAATAAAAAATTAAAAGAATTGTAATAAAATTAATAAAATTAACAAAATACAAATATAAATATAAAATAATACAATTACATTTTTAAAAAAATTAAAAAAATTAAAAAAAGGAATCCGGGTAATCGGGTCTGGACCGGGTAGATCCGGGTCCGGACCGGGGAATATATACCCGGGTTCGGAACCGGACCGGGGTAGCAAAAACTCTTCCGGATCCGGATTTTGCCATCCCTACCCCCATGGCCGGCTCTCTATTGGTCCGAGGAGGTAACATTCCCTCGGAGCCTAGTATTCTGTTGGCTCGAGGTCGGGTTACGTCCCACCGAGTGCATCATCATCGGCTCAGGGACAGAGCATTCCCCTCATGGCCGGGTTCGAATCGGTCAAGGTCAGGACCTCTTCTCACATATAGATTTGAAAGAACTAGTTAGTAATTTAAAATTTGGAATCATGCTGAGTTTGAAAGATATGAAATGAAACATTCAGAGATAAACATCAGAAGAGGAAATTGGGCAGCAGGTTTATCTTGATCTGGTCCGGGAGGCAGGATCTCTGGTATAGGCTCGGCATAAGGGATGTCAGTTTCGGTCTGGACAATAGGAGGAGCTTCGTCTTCTGTTGGGACAGCTACTAGAAGGGTAAATGGGGAATTTTCTTCAAGTCAGAGAATCATTTGGATGAGCATCAGAATCCTCAGTGACCGAACACATGAAGATGGCAATGGAAGACTTGATTGGTAGCAGAGGCAGTTTTCTCTGTGGTTCATGGAGCGGCCATCGACCGATTGATCAGCACACCATCTTTTTTATAGTTCCCGGCATCAACTCGCTAACTCGTTGATACCGAGAACTAGGGGACGGATGTTGATGGTGCTTTTTGTGACAAGTACTTTGATTAGTTCGGAAATGGCAGAGACGCGATTTTTTTCCTTTTAGAGGGTCAAGTGTTCAGAGGGTTTGAGTTAATCCTCGGCCAGAGAAAGAGTCCGGACACAGTTTTCTAGATCTGGCCGACCAGAGCACACAATATGATACATATTCAGAGACCGACCATATCAGAGTAGAGACCGACCACGGAAGATGGGTCGGACAATTCAAGACAGTTCAGACTGACCACAGTAGGAGCCGATAGCTCAGTTCAGTTCTGTTTCACCTTCAGTACCACGAAAAATGAGCTCGGGCATTTTAGGTCGGGCCGAGATCAGTTTGGGTAGTCCGGTTAACCATCTGGCCGATCATTTGGAGACTGATGTGTGATCAGGGCATCTCTGATATGTGTTACTGTACGAAAGATCTTTACAGGCTGGATCCAGTATATTGCGTGTGGCAGAAGATAAATATAGTGATGTGACAGACCGTCAGGCGGCATGTTTATTTTCGGCGAATGCAGTCTTGGGGAAGAGCGCCCGTCAATCAGTCGGAGACCACACATGAAACGTCATAAAATTGGAGGAACAATGTTACACTTTCTTAGTATATAAAGGGATGGTAGTCTCATTTGTATAGGTTGGGTTTTTCGCATAGCAAACTTGTAACAAAGAGAAAGAACACCACTTGTAAAAACTCTCTCAACTGCTCGGCCACATTCAGACCTTACTCAAAACAGGTCGGTCGAGTCGGTTTTGGCAATAAAAACAACCCCCACCATTTTGTGCCCGTGGATGTAGGCTGGATTCGCTCCGCCGAACTACGTTAAAACTCTATTGTCAATATGTGTGTTTTTCTCACATTTTACTAAATTGCCTTTGGTCTCCCCATAACCAAATAAATCAAAGATTGAAGGAGAATTGTCCCGAAAGCACTATTCCGATATTGCCCCTTAGACGAAAATCAGCCGTTAACACACTTATCAGAACATCCGTTTATAGGAAGCGTAATATTTGAGTGATGGAGCCTAAGTTTTGGAGAAATACGATCGAAATAGGAAAGAAATGACTAGCTACTTATCCGCAATGATGTCTAATACCCCACTAGAGAGATGGCGTGGTAAGCTGTCAGCAACTAGGGGAGCATCCAGCCAATTATCGTGCTAGAGATTCATGTTGGTATCAAACATAATAATCCATTTCTCGCATTCTAAAAAATCAGGTATAACTAAATGGAATCCATTCCAAATGGAGGAGCAGTTATACAAGCCGGAACCATTAGAGAAATCGTATCTCTTATAAAGAAAAATTGAGCTTAAGCTATCCTCTTGATTAGTATCCCAAATCTTCTTTAGTAAGCTTTTTTTAATCAGAACCTAAAGCTTGGGAAAAATATTGCTAGTGAACCCTGTATGAGAAAGACCCAATTATTCTTGATACGGAGAATGAATAGAATCAAAAGGAACAATATGCTCAGAAATGGAAATAATACAAGGCTTATAAACTCTGCACAAACTAACTAATTCACTTCTAGAGTCCAAGAAATGTAC